>VXAZ01001312.1:728143-740426 GCA_013399875.1 Gymnorhina tibicen
AAAAAAAAAAAAAAAGAAGAAAATAAACTCTAGAGCACTTATAAGACGCTCCGGAATTATTTTAGGAGCGTCTCTTAAAAGATCCAGTTAAGGCAGCTGCTCGTTCGCCTTGCTCAACAGGATAACCTTCAGCCCTGACTTATTATGTCCATAAATATGATTTGACTTGGAAAAAGTCTTGCAGATTTATAAATTCAAATGACTGTTCTTTCCAGACCCATCTTCCCGTCCTGAGGACCTCTTTGTAGCTGTGAAACGGATAGTTTGCCATCCAGAGCGAGTCTGCTGGTAACCGTTATAGAACTAATGCCGTGTTAAAATGCAGTGTATAAATAAACTATACATACATTAGTGGCAGCAGAAAACCACTACTCTCAGCCGAGCCAACTTTCTGTGTGAGAGCGACAGACAGATGAAATAAAGAATATGTTTACAAAATGGGCTTTCTGCATGAGGGCTTCAGATTGGCTGAGGGAAATTGGCGTATTCGGCTAAGTCACGTATTTGGAGAAGTTCCCTATAAAAGCAGCACAATATTAAAAGTGGAACAAACACCAGCGTAAGCCCCTGAGCTATCAAGAGACCTCGTTTGACTGTAACTTGAGTCCTCTGCTTTCCTCCGCTCATTCTGCGGCTTATGCCAAACCTTCAGGATGTCTCAGGATGTCCAGAGATTTTTCCACGCCAGTTCTGCTAATTGAGGGGGGAGAAAAGGGTCATTGCAATTATGTAATGGCTCCCTCTAGCGTGCCAGAGATACTGCTGCATTTGGGGTATATCCCGTGTGCGTGCATCCTGTGGGGCGTGTGTGTGTGTATGTGTATGTGTAGATACATACTGTGGGCTACACACTGTGCGTAAGTGTGTACACATATGCTAACACTAGTTTCCTTTCACAGCAGGAAAGCACCAACAGGAGTAAAAAAAAAGATGGTTTGTATTACGGCGGCATATAATATGTAATATATTTCTGACAATGTTTCTCATATTTAGTTTAAAAAACAGCCTCGAAATCCAGGATGAATTTTACTTTTTTTTTTTTTTTTTTTTAGGGGAAACTCCCCCCTTTGATGGAGGAACTCCATCACTTTTTTTTCTCTAGCCTAGTGAGTATCTTTCTTTCTTTTTTTTTTTTTTTTTTTTTATATTAAAAAACATTACACAATAAATACTCTGACTCCACAATGAAGTCAATACATTTGAGGGCACTCTGCAGTTTGTAAAACAAGTACTCGGGACTCTGAATTAAGGGAAAAACTATATAAGCCTTTATACAAGTAACTGGAGTATTTGCTTGTAAAATCTGTCTTTTTTTATCAAACATCTTGCAGCTTACAACAATCCACTGATACCAACGACATGCATGCAATACTTAGAGGAAAAATAAAATCTGAAACACTAGCACTGGATCTTCAAACCTCTGACTGACTGCCAGGTGATGATGATAGATGAAACCTTTTACTCCTTGCTCTACAAGTCACTTTGCCTTTTGGTGTTAAGTGCAGCAGAGGTGCATTTCAATACTCATTTTCAGGTATGGCTGATTATTAATTATTTCTAATGATTTCTTGGAAATCATGCCATCTTGGCATCTTTACAAATTGTGGCTCTTAAACCCAGTAGAGACTTAGATGCCTAACTGGAAAAATACACATAAAAAAATTGTGCCTGCATATGAATATATGCCTCTGTCAGGCTGATGTTTGTTGCATCAGACAGTTTATAACAACAAAATGGCATTTATTGATTTTAATCCACCTGTGCAAGTAATGAATATTTTATTTGTTTGATGATTTTACAGTATATCTATAATACTTTTTCATCAATTTTTTAGCACACGTTACATATTTGATAGCTTAGACTGGCATCATAATTTCATATTCATTCATCAGAAATTTTTGTATTTTTCACAAAGAAGAGTTGGAAATGAAATGTATGATGGTAATGCAAATGAATGCCAATAATACCTATATGTTGCGCCATGTCACTATATGTTGAATATATAGTGTGTATTTATTGCTGAAAAACAACTAAAAAAAAGAAGACAAAATAAAAAGATGCTTTTTATTAGCTTGGAGGGAAAGCTGGACTGTGGAGAGGCTAATACATAGAAAAACCACAAATCCTTAATAATAGAAATACAAGTATAGAAGACTTGCAGTCTGCCAAATCAAGAAAAGCACATTAAATACTCTGGATAGGAGAAGCTCAAGAGAGGAGCAAAGTCCAGTATAACAACCCTAACAATTAACTGTGTATGAAGTTAAATTATGTTTTGGAATGCTACTTTTCAATACCTGAAGTATTTGTTTATTGGAAGGTATAGTTTGATATTAACCAAAATAACAAGTAGTAACAGGACACATCTCCAAACATTTTTTTTAAATTGATTTATTGAAAACATAGCACAACAGTATTCAGTCTTTTTTTTTGAAGTGTTCATGATGAAATCTAATGCTTTATTATTCTATCTTCAGCAAAGACAGGTAAACCTTTCTTCTTTCAAAAAATAAAAAAGGAAATAAATAAGAAATACCCTCAATCAGAAGTGTTGAAATGAAAATCTTTTGTCGTGGTTTGGAGGGTGCTTAAACATAGCACAGAAGTCTCAGAACAAATATCCCTAAACAACTAAAAGAAAATAGGCAAGGAAAAGATCAATATAGTTAAATGTCAAGGTTCAGTATTTAAGTTATTTGAGCCTAAAATGTATCATTGGGAAAGCCCATATCCAATCAGTTTGAGAACAATAGAAAGAAGTAAAATTAGAAAGGCCAAGGAGAAAATTTGAGGAACAAAGAATCCACACATAAAACAATTAATTACCTACTAATAAACAAACGTGCTTTACCATGTGAGGAAGCCACGACGAAACTGTATGGCTTATTAGTTAGCCAGCTATAAAACAAAAAGTACTGCAGAGAAATTATATTTCCGTACTCTAGTACTCATAGCAAATGAAGACATTTCCTCGGGTCAAATTTTTTTTAGTAACAAAGATGAGATGTGGGTGTGTATAAGGTGTCAGTGGTGATATTCTTAAAGAGCAGAAAGCATCTAACTAAATGGTAGTCATCAAGCGTTCTTACAGAATCTGAAAATGAGGTAAATGAACTGTTAAAAATATGCAGTCATTAAGATCAGTTACTATGTCTGAGGATTAAAACATACAAAACATGTTTCTCTTTTTAAAAGACTAAAGGGATGATCAACAAATTGTGGTGTGGCAAGCTTTACTTTTCGTAGCAGTAGTATAAAATTGGTTAAAATAACAATTAAAAATAGAAATTATATGGCATCTAGAGAAATGTAAGAGAAGTACTGTCCAGAAACTCGATGAAATCAGTAGAAACCTTCCCACTGATTTGATTCATCCCATAGTAGCAAAGTAGTACAGCTTACATAGACTAAAAGGACATTCTTTCTGTTTATTGGTATTGTTTCAAAGTAGTAACAGAACAACAGAAGAAACCACTTTTGTTGCTCTGTATGTGAGCATTTTTATGTCAATTGAATTGTGAGGTCACACCAGCAAGACATGTATAACAGAGAGTTGCTGAGAAAGGGAACACAAAATAACAGGGCAGTAGGTAAAGGCAAGAGAAGGTAAGTGTCTGCAAATGATGTTAGTGGGCTAAAGGGAGGACAGGGCCCAAGAAGAGAGAAGAGTAGGAAAAGGCTGCTGAAGCAGAGCACAGGGCTATTTGAAAGGCTTCAAGCAAAGGGAATTAGTGAGTAGGAATTAAGCCTGAGATTGTCACTGAAAGAGTTGATACCTGTGGCTTCTATGTACCCGGGAATATTATGCTTACAGTTGTACCTGTGTCATTTTGGAAACACAAACAAACAAAAAAAACACCCACAAAGATTCATTAGGCTTACAGAAAGGGTGACTTTTAGGCCAGAGGAAAGGTCTTAGGATTCGTATTCTTAAGCCTCTTTTCAGCCACATTATTAATGATTATTTGGTCCAATATACAGAAACATTTTTTGCTTTTTTTATTACAGTGAAAACAGGGCACTCTGACATCAAACCCAGCGTGTTTCAAACAGACTAAGAAGTTTTCTTAATGAGTTTTTTTTTTTTTTTAAAGCAATTTCTTTAAGAGCAATTGAAATATTGAAAACTGGTTTCCTACAGGTGTGTCTTTTAATTTTCTCTCTGTCACTACTACCAGATTCCTCCTGTGTCTGATGGTTACCCTGCAGATATGAGTGGCTGGCTGAGAGGGACATGCTGCTGGGCCAGGCAGCAGCTGCCTGGAAAGGTACAGCTACCTTTACTTCTCTCAGGGTATCAGTTTATGTCGCATACATACCCACTCACTGAAATGAAATTTAAACTGAAACCATCTTTAAACCATTTGCAAATTTGATTGAAATTGTCCAGTTGCTCACAGAGTTGCTGGGCAGAATGATGGAGAAACAGAGACACAGATAATGGCCAAGGGGGCTGGGGTTTTTACTTGCATAGCCGCCTTTAAAAAACTAAAACATTTAAAAATAAAACACTTTAGCCATTTGATTATAACATGATGCCAGTGCTAGAGTTAGGATATGGCACAGTAATATGATCGTATGACTTGGCATGTTAGCATAATACATGCACTAGTATCAGTGAGATAGGAATATACTGTAAATACAGACACTAGATCTTGTAAAAAAGAAAGGAAATATCTGCATTTTCAAATAAAGGATATTCTCTGAAGCATTTAAAAACTTTTCTGAAGCAAATATTGTATGGAATTTTCTTAAACCTGACAATTTTTGTTTGCACAGTAAATTACATCAAACCATATAGAGATCAACAATATGTTTTACTTCACTGAATAATGAAGTACTTTACTGATGAAAATCTGTTTTGTGAATTATTTGTGACAAGCTTGTTAGCGATTAGAGCACGTAGAGCTGTCATCAATATAATGATTTAAATATTTGTATAGAAATTTATAAACATCATTTAATTTTATTAAATACTTGGTTTAGTAGATGGGATTTAGTTTGATTGCAGTTATTGTTAATGGTTAATGTCTCCTACATCCTTTAAAGATTAAGTGGCAGGACAGGACCGGTTTTTGTTGTCTTGTTCCCCTTTGGCTTAGGCTACACTCTGGAAATATTGTGCCTTCCCTGAGAATGGTCAAGTAAAGAAATTTATGGAAATCCAGGATAAAAAAGGAGAAGGAGGAAGGGGAAAAGGAAACAAAACCAAGAATGAGCAGAAACTCCAATAAATGCTGAGAAAAGTGGGGAACAGAACTCCTGTTTAAGTCTCAAGAGGGGAAGGAAAGAAAATATTCCCTTGGTCATGGGGAGGGGACTGCATAATATGCAAACCTGCGGAGCTGCCGGACTGGGACCATACACAGACAAGAAGACCTGGCATCTTACATCAGCATGAGCCAGTGTGTGTTCATCTGCACCTTCTCTATTCTGTCTCACTTTGGGTGTTGTACAAAGCTTTGTTTTGCGTAGAATCTTATCTTTGAGATTTAAAACTTTCCTGGGAGTGCTGATAGTGCTAGATTTAAGGAAAATGTAGAAGCGGATCAAGCTCAAAGATCTGGCTAAATTATATATATTTTGCAGATAGAAGTACTGATAGAGGACAAAGTTGGAGAAGCCAAAATCATAGAATCACAGAATGATTTGGGCTGGAAGGGACCTTAAAATCATCCAGTTCCCCCTGCCATGGGCACAGACACCTTTCACTAGACCAGCCTGGCCTTGAATGCTTCCAGGAGTGACGAGCAACAAGTTCTCTGGGCCACCTGTACCATAACCCTCACAGTAAAGAATTTCTTCCTAATACCTTATTTGAACCTACCTGCTTTCAGTTTAAAGCCATTCCTCCTTGTCCTGTAATTACAGGCCTTTGTAATTAAAGTAACGTTTCAAGAACATATCTGATGATATGAAAGATCACGAAAATCGAAGAAAATGGAGACCCCAACAAAAGTCTTGATAAATATATTTCATGAGAGCTGTTTAAGGGCAAAGTAATGTGCTGGAAAAACTCTAAGAGAAACCTACCTAGTAGACTTTAAGGTTATTCTCAGTGAGATTTGGTATGGAACAAGTCTTTTCCCTCTCTTTTTTCAAACAAACAAAATTACTGACCCAACAGCATCTGAGAAAGCTACCGGATATTTCTCATGCTTCTTATGTAGGAATGTCCCTAATAATATAATGATATTATATTATTAATAATAACTAAGACTTTGGAATTCACTGAAATCTCAATACAGAGTGTCACTGAATCTCTTTTCTAGTATTTCAGTATTACAATTGCTTCAGAGCTAATGTTTACTGGCCTTACTCAAGGAAGTGTGGTAAAGTTCAATGCATCATTTTCTCCTCACAAAACACTACTTAGAGGTTGAAGACTGTAACATCAGTCAGACAGGTCAGCAGTTTTCATGTGAAGGAAGATCAGTGTTTTCAGAGCTGATGCTGCCACCTTCCAGTATTGGTAGAAAGCAGAAGATTGAGGAAGACTTCACGTGTAAAGTACTAGGAAGTCCTGATCCACAGAAATTCACCTCTGCCTCTGTATTCTTACAATTACTCCCCAGGTGGGATGAACATACTGTCTTTGAAACTTTTGACTTCCAAGTGCAGCTGGAAATCAAGTTCCAGTTTCCTGAAGAGAATAAGCCTGAACTGTAAGTGCGAGGTAATCTATGTGTATAAATTTGCAGGAGATAAAGTTCATACTGGAAACAAAACCAATAATAACAACAACAACAACAAAGGAATTAAGCCAGATTTCTGGTAATTAGTTATTTCCATAATTTTTTTATTTTAATTTTTCTAAGCTAGCATTTTATACCCACTGACAAAATTTCAAAATCTCCTAAGGGTGTATGAAATTTCTTATACATTGCATACTAAAGATTCTACAAGCTAAATTTACCTGTTATGCAACCCTTTTGTTTCCAAAGTATTCCCTTATTTAGTTATGCAGTTGGTAGCTCTACTTTAAACATGACTAATTGCAACACTGTAAATAATTCTGTTGCTACATCTCTCAGAGAGATGGAATCCCATTTACTCTCTCCTAGCTGCAATTTCAGAAGATTAGAAAGAAAAAACCAAAACCTAAAGTAAAACCAACCAACCCAAAACAGGTAATGAAATTGTCTTTGCTCTCCATCCCAAAAGTTCAGGGACACAACTAGGAATAAATTATGATAATACAAATATCTGTTGAGTCAAGTGTTACATTTGTATGCCTTTTAAAAAGGAGCAACATCTTTAGGCTTTTTGTAGGTGAAAACCTTTTTTTGCCGGCTTACATATCTATTTGAAACCAACCATCCAGCTTTGTTCCTGCTAACCCTTTTCGTTTGTATACTCCTGTGTGAGCTCCAACATAAACAAGACTTGTAAACAGCAGACTATAGATAAGCTTTCAAAATGTTGCGTGGCATTTTGCCCACATATCTGTCAAGTAAAAGGTTAGAATCTTCACTTTTTAAAGAAAAACATACCAATTAGCAGCAAGGCAAGGCTGTCTAGAGCATGAGGTTTTCAAAGTTTGACACGTCTGTAGGTGCAACACAAGCCATTTATTTGTACGAAGCTCCTTTTCATCTCCTGATGGCAAGAGAGAATCCAGGCAGGGGCCCGCCTCTGAGGAATGTGCTCTCAGGAATTACAGAGTGAGGTTCCTTAGCCAGTGTGTCCAGCATATCTACAACTGGGTAACGGGGTAGGAGATTATTGTTTTGCCTTGTTTGACTACCAAATTGAGGTCTCAATACTGGTTTCAGTGGCATAATCACCAAATAGGATTATCAAATACTCTTATCCCCACTGTGCAGGAAAATAAGGGAGACTTGAGGGCTTGCTTCCTGGCATGGGCTAGGTTGACTTCAGGTCACAGCAAAAGCTGGAGAGTGATGACAGCAACCTGTGAGGGGCCACTGGTCCCTGTCCTGGTGGGGCATTGGCAGCCAGTGCTCAAGGCCATGCAGGACTTTGGCTTCATCCCCTCAACACATTGGCCATCTGAGATAAGCTGAACTGACAGTTGGCTGCCAGCACAGAGCAGTAGGGGTTTGTGCCCCCCTTAGAGCAAGGGGCAAGCAAGAGAGGAAATAATGTTTCTAAAAGTCATACTTCCCTTCTCTGTTTGCTCCTGGGATGGTGCTGCTATACATCCCCCTTTCTGCAGGCAAACTGTTGTCTTACAGTCTTGTCATAAGTGATTAGTCAGAAGCCACTGCTATAAAAAAGCCAGAACAGAATGTAATAACCAAGGTGTAAAATTAACATTTAAAAAATCCTATAACCTGCTGCAAAAACAAAAACAGATCCTAAAGTTAAAATATTAAATACTGTATCCTTGAGACCACTAAAAATGCTTAGTGAATTTTTCTGTCTTTATGAAAGACATTGAACAGGCTTGATTTTTTAAAATTGTGAAGTGTCCATGTCCTGGAAATTAGGTCCTTTAAGGCATTTTAGTGATGAGTACATAAAATCATTTTTTACTCCTTAAAAAAAATTAGTACGTTGGATAACCTATGCAAAAAATAAAGTAAGAGAAACAGAGAAACAAACAAACAAATCTGTGCAAATATAAATCTTAGGTAGTATTTCTGTCATTAACATTGATGTGTTAGGTACCAAAACAGGTTTCGTTTTATACTAGAAAGTGTATTCATGGCTGCTGCCCTGAGGAATTTAGTGTCAGTAAATTAACATAAATGAATTGCTACAATTTTCTGTTTTATTATAATTTCTAAAATTGTTAGCAGACTTAATGGTTCTACATACATCTAGAGATAACATCTGAATTGCAAATAAATCACTACAAAATATATGTTGCAGACAGTTTTATTTAATGTGCAGAGGCATTAAATATTTAAAGGGCTAACTTCTGCCATTTGCCTATTCCACTGAATGTGTCCACTGTGGTGTGTAAAGGAGGGTGTGCTATATGGGGAGAGGTAATATTTTAAGGTAAGATTTGTTTTACACTACAGGTATTTAATTTAGAGCTAATGACTCAGTTATGTTACTAAAATAGCATAGTTATTTTAAATACATTTATTTAGATGTAGGCAATATACAATTAGTTTTTCATCCTTTTTTTGCTCTATATTTCTTAATAGCTAGAATAGCTAGTTCCTGTTTAACATGTAGTAACTACAAACCTAACGTGTAGTAACTCATATCAAACCTAAATGAAATGCTTTTTGGGGGATTGCTCTCTAAAGTTTTACCAAAGAAGTAAAATTTGCTTTTTTAATTAAAAACTTACTTGAAAAGACAAATTAAGGGTATGTAAACATCTCTGAGACACAAGAACATGCCTTTTGGTTATGGTGAATGATGATCCAGGATCACTTATATCCTTGTTTGGGTAATGGTGAGGCCACATAGCCTCAGTGCCTGGGAAACTGTCTGCTGGGGTGCTGCAGTGCAACCCCTCTGTAATGCTTGCTGCTGCCTGACATGTGAGAGCACAAAGCCTGTCTCAGAGCACACCAGTCAATTTCAACATCTCACTCTTATCTGAAGGTGCTTAATGACTCAGGGTATGAAAAAGACCAAGTCCTTTGTGACAACTTTGGTTGACAGTTTTGGGGTTTTGTCCTATTAGAACAGTCTGACATAAATGTAATTTATCTGGTGTTGTATCAGCTGAACCAACAGCTGTGGTGGCTGGGGGGCCAAAGAGCCCAGGTACAGAGGGGATGTGCTGGTGGACTGGCTCTAAACTGTAAGACTCCCCCTTGTCTCAGTGAGAAAGGCCTCCACCATCGATCTGGTGACCCTGTGGAGATCTTGTGACCCTATGGAGATTTGGTCTGTTTGATTGGCCAGCAGCCAGAGGCTCCTTGTATCCCTTAAGAGGATGTAATCCAGCCCCCACTCCGCCCCCTCCTTCTCCCCATTGGTTGTTGTTGTATTACCCCACCTCCCTTCTGGACCCCTTTTAAGTGTATCCTGGGCAGAAGCTCAGCCTTCTCGTCCTTGTATTCTCCTGAAGTGGGTGGGTAAATAAACTGTGGTACTCCATGCGAGGGCCACTTCTTACTCTTTGCCTCTAGTGCCGCCTGAGCTAGCTAGCTCAGTGTGAGCGTGGCTGCGTTTCCATCACGCAGGTGAGAGGGCTGGCTTGCGAGGTGCCAAGAAGCACCGCCAGGGGTTCTCTAGCTAAAGATTCCCCTTGGAACAAGCAGCAGCTTCTCCATCAACACCCACACGGCGATAATCTGGAGAGGGACTGACGTCTTTGGTGGACAGACTCAATACAGTGGAATGAAATCCCACAAGAAACAATGACCATTTTACACCTCAGCAAGTTTCTGCTTCAGTTGCAAGGCCTTTCTCTTTACTTAGCTTGCTTTAATGGAAAGATATGCAAAATTTGTATGTAGGTAATTTTAATTTATAAAGATGAAACACGTCACACACTTCTCTTTCAAGCAAGCTTGCCAGAAAAAAATTAAAGTAGATTAACTTGTAGTGGTTGGTACCCTAATATTAGATGTTCTCATCTTATAGTGACGAAAGTCTATCAAAAATCCTGTGTGTTGGAGAAGAAAAGACCACATATTACCAAAAGAAAGATAAAATAATTGCTAATATGAGGTGTCAAGCTGTATGAAATATATTAGGTCACAAAAATGTCTGAATTTAGACATTACTGAGCTCTTATTCCAAGACATAATCATATAGAAAATTGCTCAAGAAATGCATTTTAAATTGCTTTGCTGTTTTCTTCTCTAAGAAAATGTGGTGTTCCTGATCATTGTCTCTGATCTTTAAAGGCTGTAGTCATGTTCGTACAGCATTCTCTTCTTCAGCTGACGTAAATTGTCTCTATGATATTATGACTGTAGTCCTGATCCTGCTCTCTTGCAGAACTTTACCAAGTAGCTGCTTGTTGCATTTTCCTGCTAAAGGCTCATCAAAGCATAGCCAGATTTCAGCCTTCACCTACATGATCATCCTGTTATCATTTGGCCCATTTGACGCAAAAATCACAGGAGTCCCCATGCAACTGAATTTCTAAAGAAAAACAATTAATTCATTAACTTTTAATCACAGCTTCTTTCAGGGGTTTTTTGTTTTGTTGGTTTTTTTTTAACCAATGAGTGAGGAGAATTCTGAAATTTTGCTTGTGACTTTTCTAAAGTATTTCATGTACCAAGCTCTTTGGTTTTACAGACTTTATGGGAAAGCATTCACAAACAGGGGCCATTGTTTATTGTCTTGTAATAAACAGGCACTCTCAAACAAGTGGCTACAGTGCCCTGGGAATTGGACCCAAACCTCTGAAAAGCCACTTTTCATAGAGGAAATGCATTAAAGAAAAATGATAAAAATTCACAGGAGGATTTTGAAAGACCTCAAAGATCAAATTATTGTCTATGCTGTTTATCTCAAAGAGTTTTAAATAAGATATAATACAAAATTACACCTGGCAGACCTAAACAATACATCACTAAGTGCCCACATACACAAGGTGTATGGCCTCTACTAAGAAACTAAAGTAAATTTGAATATTAATACTTAATCTCTTTATTCTGTTTGGAGACATTATCCTTTTTCAGTATGTTCATTTAGAGTTGAAGCTGTGGATGCTCTTTGGTAGATTCTAATACATGTCCTTATTCCAGTCAGTGTACCAAAAAAGAAAAATGACAATAATTAGTGTTCACACCTTACCACATAAAGGGAACAAAGATGGTTAATACACAGAGTTAGGCAAATACCAATATGCTGGAAGACTTACTGTTGTGCATAAATGGCATGAATTTGAACTTTTAAATCACTTTATAGTTGGCTATAGTATAACCAAGGCCTAGCACTCACCCTTCTGAATAGAACAAATTCTCATTGGGTTTAACAGGTCTTTTCCAGTATTAGGCATATTTATGGAATTAATTAGGAAGAAAGAGATGATAAAAACATGACCTTTTTTCCTTCTGTGTAGTAAATATCAGGTGTCAATATTAACAGTAATGCAGCTAACATTTCTAGTGTATCAGGACAACTATTTGGAATATTGACCTATGGAATAAACAAGTATTGAGGTTTTGTCATTCCTTCTAAATGTCACAGCACTGAAAATCACACAGGGAGAAAATTGGAATGTTAAATGGAACGATGCTGTGTTCCACAGCAACAAGGAAACTGAGACCCATGGGCAAAACACCAGTGCTTGAATATTGTCATATCCTAAATAAAGAGTTCCTTCCTTCCTTCCTTCCTTCCTTCCTTCCTTCCTTCCTTCCTTCCTTCCTTCCTTCCTTCCTTCCTT
>VXAZ01001312.1:740664-860597 GCA_013399875.1 Gymnorhina tibicen
CCTTCCTTCCTAACTTTGTGTAATTTGCATTGAAAAAATGTGTTCTATTCATTAGGAAGGAAAGATTAGGAGATAGCCAGTTTCAAACATGGAGAATTATCTTCATCTTTCTGAAATCAGACAGAATTTTGCCATTCACTACCAAGGCAGCAAAAGTACACACTGTGGTACTGAAAATAGGGTGGGTTTTTTTTAATCTTAGTATAGGTGAGCACAACAATGATTTTAGTTTGGGGTTAATTATTTGGAAGATTTCTACCACACCAGCCAGAGGAATACTATCCTATTAAAAGGTAATGTAAATTATTTAAAATTAAGTATGTAAAGATACTTGGCTTCCACACTGAAATTTTGCTTTAATTTGGTTCAGAGATATACTGAAAAAGAACATATAGTCTGTTTCAGTGAAATTTGAATTTTTAATTTTTTTTCAAATAAAATACTTACAATCAAAATATTTAGATTTAGTCATTGTCAACACTAACTCACTAGCAGCACAAAGTGGGAGTAGAGTCTCTGGTACATTTTTACTAAAACCAGTGCAATTACACCTGACATTAACAGGTATGGTTGAATTTAACAACATGTTTTTATTAAAGGTGTCAATATTTCTAACATTGTTGGTGTATTTCAAAGAAAGAATAATAAGCAAATATCTACCAACACTGTTAGAGCAGATAGATGAATGGTTGGCATGTGTCTCCAGATGTGTGGAGTATGTGCCGCAAATGTGAAAGCATGTGTGAGTTTAAGCAGCTAGTGACCAGAGTTGTATGTTGAGCCCTCAATCAGATTAATTCCTATATGACTTTAAAATGACACATTTTTATCTCTTTTGCTGTTCAAATTACTTTGATAAATTGGAGAGGGAGATTGTTTTCCCACAGTAGCATCAGATACAGAAATTTTGGTGGATTTTTTTGTTTCTCATTTATCTACGTATTGCAGTTTAAGAAAGATACTTCTAATTAATCAAGTTAATTACATATCAAGATGCAAATCTTGTGTGGCCAGGCTTTTTTTGTTATATTATTTCTTTTGTTAGTTCATTTCATAGCTAAACTGCAAGAAATGTATCACATACACTGCATTTGCTTCAGAAAGAGTTACTGATTTGCTGCTGCAAGTTTTTCTTTCCATTTCTCACTGCTTCTATCAATAAAGCTGATAGCAGTTGCCTTTAGATACTTCTGGTATTATAATACCATCAGCAATAAAGATTTACAAACATTAATTTAACTGACAATATATTACAGAATCTTGTTCCTTAATAGCTGAATTACGGGGAAGATTTGTATGATAAACAAGCTGCAATGCCCCTTGCCTGAGGAAACTCCTAGGAATAAAAGATTCTGTTGTGTCTGTGGCTTTTTTTCTTCTCCTTTTTTTCTTGTTTTTTTTTTTTTTTTTAAGGAGAAGAGAAATAAAACTGCTGCCATAAACTTTTGCCCAACATTTTTAATTGTTATATATAGGCCTTGCCTATGATTTCTTTCCATTATCCACTTTATTATTTTTTTTCTGCTTTACAGATTTAGGTGTACCTATCTTTTTTCAGTAGGAGCTGTTTTGTTGAAAGGCAGCATATTTATTTCAAAATTAATCGTGGCTCAAGGCTCTTGTGAGAAAGTCACAGAACTCATATCACGCTCTCAGAGGTGATGTCTTAATGAGAATCAAAAATATACTTTACTCCACCATAAAGTCCAGGCTGTGGTTTAAAGACGTATTAGCTGGTTGTGGTCAGCCAACAGAGGAAAGGCAATCTGGTGAAAAAGTCAAATTTGTCAAGTATATACTACTCACACATAGTAACCACTATTCCTTTCCCTTTCTGCACTATAGATCTGGAGAACAAGAGAATTGGAGACATTTATGTTGTTTACTTAGTACGAATATATTTAAATGCTACTTTGTATATTTATTTACAGTGTGATGCAAAATGATGAAGTAAATTTCATAATTATTTCATCTACTTCATTGTTATACCTGCAACTTCACAGACACCTCGTATTTTCAAAAACAAGCCTCTTGCTCCAAAGCACTCATAAACAAATTTACACAGAATGCACAAAGAAACATGAAAGAGGAGTGTTAAGTTGGTTGGCAGGTTAGAGCACAGAGGATATTTTAGGCACTGTAAACAGTTTTGGGAATAGAAAAAAGAAGTCATGCATGAGATATGGATACACACAGTAAGCAGGACTGTATCAGAGCCAGAAAAGAGTAAGGACTGAGTCCACTGGTAGACTAAGGCAGACTCTTGCAAAGCCTCAAAATTGCAGAGGAGAAATTTGACCTTGTAGAGTAATGAGACAGAAAACCACCTGAGGGACTGAGAAAGGACTTGACATGATCAGTCATGAACAAGAAAGATAACCTTGGCTGCAATGTTTGGAGTGAACTGGAGGAGGGAGATTAGAGGGAAGAAGGTTACAGTGGCTAAGAGGTCACAGCAGGTGAGAGATAGTGAAGGCATGAAGCAGGGAGGAACAGAAGATGAATAACTGAAGATACTGTACATAGAGAAAAGAGATGATTTGGCCAAGGAGCCCAAATTCAGATATTTGAAAGCCGATTATGTAAAAAAAAATGTAGTCAAGACTCCTGCTGTGTTTATTTACTATTCTATCGACTATAAGTTGCAGCCAACTTACTGTAGAAAAAGTCACAAACCTTTCTAGATCATCTCTTATCATTATCTGTCTCTATACATTCATGTGTATTGATAGACAGCTATTTTTTTATTTTGACTGTAGAGAAGGAATATGGAAATCAGATGACAGAAGTTTATTTTGCTGACTCTACCACTGAAGGCCTGTGATCTTGGACAGGTTATTTCTGTTTGCTGTGCTGCAGTTTCTCTGTAGAGCAATGAAAACAGTTCTTTCCTTTCTTTGTAAATTTATAGATGAAAAAGGATGGATACTGTTCAGAAGACTTAGAATTCTCTGTAGAACTCAACTCAGTTAGAAGATGCCATCAAGCCACTCCACATGGACACCTTCACAACCACCACTTGGGTAGCAATGGTCCCTTTGTAGTGGCAGCATCCCAGTGCCTGCTACTGGGGTGGGTCCAGATGTCTTTGGGGCTGCAAGAAAGTTGAAAATGACTGTGCCCAAGTAGATAGTTTTGGCTGGAGGTGTCACAGCTCACCGGTGTCTGAAGCCATCAGAACCGAAATATATTTGCAGACACACTTCACCTACCAGTTGGCTCTGTGGATTTGTAAACACGTGCTGTCAAAAGACAATGATGGTATTCTTCCCTGAGAATGCTTCATTCAACATGCCAAAGGACTTTTTAATATATTGGTAAAATAAGACATAAAGCAGACAAAATACTTGTTGGGAATTTCTGCTGGGAGTACCAATATATTTGGAGTGTCACAATTGTAGTTCAGTAAAACTGCAGACAACAAATGATCATGCCATAGAAGACAGAAAGAAAAAAATATAGCTAGCAGATTAACCATAAGCCTAGAAAGAAAGAGCACCTCAACAGTAAACACAGACATAATAGTGACTATAATTTTTGCTAAATCATAGTTAGACTCTGCACTGATGAGTAAAAGTAAAAAAGGGTAGAAGCTGGTAAAGAATATTCTATCCTCTGAGGCACTTCTGCCTTAACAGTATTCTTTGTATTGCTTGTGCTGAAGCTAAGATCTCAAGAGAAGGAGGAAAAGGGGAAAGGTCCTTCACTATAGTGCTGAACGTGGCTATAGCTACCAGCTTTTCACCAGCTGAAATTCTGAATGGCAGAATTCCTGTGGAGGTAATTTCTGTGGCTTATTCCTCCTGCTTTTCTCCCTGCAAGTTATGAGTATAGAAACCTGTTTGCAGCATCCACCGCTCAGATAAGTCAATGTTTAGAAAAAAATATTAAGAGATTAATAGCGTTTAAAACATTAACTGCACATTAAAAGAATCATATCTTTTGTAAATAATACCTTCTGTATTTACAATAGGAGATCATGTTGCTAGAGAGCAGAAAATTCTTAGAGGAATAAAGATCACTCAGGAAGAGATCTTTCTAATGTGGAAAGGAATATAATACAGAAAAAAATCTGTTGAACATGCAAGATAAACTTCTTCACTTTCTGAATTAAATTGTTGCCATTTGCTGCTGAGACAATTAGAAGGTGTCAGTTAGAAGACACAATAGATTATGTATCCAATTACTTTCTCTTTTTAGACAACAGTTTGCAGTCACAAGAACATGTGAGAAGTTTTAATCAAAGATTAGAACTTTTTAATTAAATATGACCGTATGTGACTAGTCACTTGACATTAATTACTGTTTTAGTTGGATTCTTTTTGATTTGTAAAAGGCCCTGAGCACTGCAAAAATTATGTCACATCATAGAAACTGCTGATTATTAAAACAAAAAGTTTTCTTCATCAGCCCATCACTCTCCTGGAAAAGAAATGTAATTTCAAAAGTGAAGCGGCTGGCTTGGAGGAGACCAATGAGTTTTGAAAGCAAAATAGCAGATGGTACTTCAGCTGACTTCCCTTAGAAGGGACAGTCTGAAGGCACTTAATTGTAATGATTGATAAGGTCTTCTGTCAATGCTCAGCAAAACTTTCAAGGGGCTAAACAGCTGGCATGAGGTTCATTTGGAGTTTTAACTAGCTGACTACCCTTTGGGGTGTCTTAAAGCTAACTAGCATCACTGATATTAATAGAGGACATCAATCAAAATGAAACACTCTTGCAGAAACTGATCTGAGACTTCAAGTAATATTTTAATTTGTTGGTCTACAGAGAGGAGGATAAATGTTAACAGTGTCCTTGTGAGATAACTTTAAATTCAAGTCCAGTGGTGGCATCAGTATTTGCGAGTCCTTTTGTGATACTGGCTTTTTAATACACTCCAGTTATTCAGACTAGAGTGGGAACAATGACAATGAAAATCCTTATCTGAACAGCCTGCAGAAAGAGAAGGAAAAAAAAGAAAGAGAAATATAAAAGGAGCAGGAGCAATTCTTAGCTCATGTAAAGATTAGGGGTGAAATTCACACAAACACACACACACTCAGAGTCACTGTGCCTTTCGTGGTGAACTTTAAGAGAGATTTGTCTGTCTGAAGGTGAATTAAGCAAGTCCCTAACCCACAGTGGCACCGTGCAGTTTCTGAACATGGGTTCTTGAGTGCGTGTATCTGTATCTCTTTTCTTAGCCTACTGAAATGGTGCTCAGTGCCGAGCTACTGGGTCTGTCTGCCACAGAGCTTGTTCCTGGGGATGACGGCTTGCCTGAAACTCAGAGTGGGCAATTAATATCTCATGGAGAAAGTTCGGAAATGTTTGAACTAATGACAGTCTGATTGCCAGCAATGTGAAATGCAAATCTGGACTTGTGTGTCCCTGTTTTGCCACAGTCTAATCATACTCATAAGTTTTAAATTGGCAAAGCAATTAAAAGCCTGTTTTGGACCCCAAATTAACAAAGCACATTGCACTGAGACTCTTTTGTGGGCAGAAATATTGACATGATAGAAAGAAATAATATTACTTGGAATTAGCTAATCTCCACAAATTGACACCTGATTTACATGCAAGTCTGCTCCTTCCAACCATCAGCACAGGAGGTTAATCTGCAGTTTGAATAATAGTTAAATGGAGTAAATTTACTCAATGGAAAACCGAAGTCTGGTTTATAACCTGGTCTGAAACTCAACAGATCAGAGATCATTTCTGTGGCAGTCTTCCTATATGACTGTGAAAGAAATGTCTTTCAATTTCTTTGTAACTCAATTTTCTAACTATAGAAAGATGGCAGTACCTTTCTGCTTCACTTAGTAGATGGTAGAACTCTGAAAAGAAAAGTTATCTGTAACTGGCATTGATGCAGTGCCTGGGACAAACAGATGCTCCTAAATACTGTTGTTATTTCTAGCATAAATTGTATTTATGTCTATTTTTCTAGTTGAGCCTCCAGCCTGCTACAGTCTGAAAATCACTATGGAAACTGTGGTAGTAAATGTGGTATTTAGCAACCAGTCTTCATACCACGTCTAGGTTAAATCTTTTCCTGAAATGATCTGAATCACTGTGTATTTCCTATAGGACTGCAGCCTCTCCTGAAACGGACAGAAGGGTTCACTCCATTCAGATAAAAAGATTCCATTTAAAGTGAAAAAACTATCAGCTGTGTATGAAGACAAGCACTATAGGAAACTTTAGTTCTAGAATGAATGAAAAAAATGCGTGCTTTATTATTGAAGAGATACTGTTTTTCAAGGGAGAAAAAAAAAAACACTGAGGAGAAACACAGAATTATCATAGCATTTTGTATTCACTGCATCAGTTTTTCCCAAAGAAAGCCTATCAGTTAAAATGATGAATTTTAACCTTTACCAATGCTTATAGAGAACATTCAATTTATATTCTTCAGGCACTTTGCTACTTGTTCACCATACTGATGCAAAATTATTGTTTTTGTAATATTTATAAAGATCTAGTTACAAGTTTTCAAGGACATATTTCACTTTTTTTTCCAAATCTAAACCCTGTAGTATAAGTTAAGAAACAAATGGAACAAAAGTTAACATAGGGTACACTTATATGCCTTAATACATTAATATTTAAATAAAGTATTGTATTGAATGCAAGGATGGTGGTCAATAGAAAATACAAAGGTCATATTATCACAGAGTACAGAAAGCTTTAAGAGATGAATACCAATGGATAAACATTTCTGCATAAAATCTTTTTTCCTCATTGCTCCTATGAGATCAAATAATGCCTATATGAAATCAACGTTTTCAAACTCCCTTTATGAAACCAATCCTGTAACTGCCGTTGGCAGAACTAAACTTGAAAAAGCAAACAAGCTAGCAAACAATGAAACAAAAAAACCCCGGTTTGAATATAGGTTCAAATATTGAGCTTTTTTTAATTTGTGTCTTAAACAATTTCTGTAGCCATGGAGTCAATTTTTCTTTAGCCACTTTAGGGCTTTGGCCATCGCTTTTTAAGAAAGCAGTAGTGTTAGAAATGAATATTGCAGCCCTTGATTACTGCTGCAGTGCTGCAGCATTAGATGCTATCCTTTCTCTGCAGTCTAAGGATGTATTGGGTGATAGGCCTGGATGCAAAACTGACTGCAAAACTGAGGAGATGGTGTGTAAGAGGACCATGAAGAAATGGGATGACCTAGATGTTTACTTGCCTTCTGTTAAGATCATTTCTATAGAGTAAGGTTAACAGTTGTAAATTCGTCAGAGAATTTTCTTTTACTTTTTTTTCTCCTTATTTTCTATTAATTCACTTTTCAAAATTATGTTTCTGTTCCTTCAAAATGAGTGGGCCATGTGGATCTCTGTAGGGGATTTTGGATCTTTTCTGGAGAGCATTCTGAGCAAGCACAGAGATAGGAAGTGCAGGGGTTTGCCAAGGGTGAGAGAGAAGTAGGAAGCAGTGAGAGGTATAGCAGTGAATTGGTATCCTGCAGGTCAGGAATACTGAAAGCATTGTTAGAGGCTTCAGGGATGACAGAAGCAGTGTCCCTACTAACTACAGAGGACTGTGCCATTTGCTCCAGCTAGGAAGCTTCCAGAATGATTAATATAAAGTGTAGAAGCAAGGACCTACCTTTAAGATCATGGAGGAACTAAAGTGGGGGAAAATGATTTCATTTATAAGTTAATTATTAATTGAACTTTTTTTTTATCCTCCCAGTCACTTTGAGTCTTTCTGTCCAAAAGTTTAGCTCTCCTAGTTGAAATAACTGATGAAGCCTGTATTTTCAGTTTCTTTTCAGAGAGGTCACTCTAGCAAAAAAGATCTAGACTGGTCTTCTTCAAAGATTTGGCTGATTTGGGGTCCTGCCAAAGTTCTCGTAGATATTCCAGTATTTCTGAAATACTCAGAATGTGTTTCAGGCTTTTCTATGAAGCACACTGAGTAGTTTCTGTTTTATGAAATTTTAATCTTATTATCAAGACACCTACCAGTTTAATGTTGTGAGAAGTTTGGTGTTAATACGCATGGCCTCCGGCAAGAGCTTAGTTATACAGGGATATTACCAGTGGAAATGTTAGTCACCTCCTAAGTGATATCAGAGATTTGCAAATGTCACTGGTACAAAACCTTCCCACATAGATACCTAAAGCAGTAGCTGTAGCCTAATAATAAGCTCCAAAGGAAATCTTGTGTGCTAATATATGTTATTTGCCATATCCCAGAAACTGGATTTTGGTGAATTAGACACCTAAGAACAGAATATATAGATATTGGAGTATTAAAACAGAGAGATTTCAAGATCATTCAACTTGAAATTATAAAAATAGATGTCTGAACACCCTTTCCCTTCCAATTTGAGAAGGTAACTCTGAGATACGCTTAACTGCCTGCATGAGGCTGGACCTCACGTAGGAGTCTGCCTTTCTTATGAGTAGCTCATTTTTTAGAGCAATTTCCACAACAGCTGGAGATTTGGAATACAACCTAATTCTTCTATTCCAGAAGGCACTGCACTGAGTAGAGAAGAGCCAGATTTGCGTTCTGGTCCATACTCTTTCTGTCACCATAACTTTTTTATCTAATAGCACAAAGTTAGGGAAGTCAGTGCCCAGTTCCCCCTGCTATTGAGTGCTTCAAGCACTGTGCTGTATTCTTCCACAGCTGTTGTACGTGAATGTAGAATTCTTGCTTGGCACCCACCTTTTGAATTCACTCCAAGCTCTTCTGAAGAAAAAGTCTGATTTAAGTATGTGCTCAGTTCTTTCCTAAAGTTAGTTTGTATTAACTTTGAGAGCCTGCCTGAGAATGAACAGTAGTTGATTTGACTATCAATCATTTAAATAAATTTTTGAAAAAAGCTAATGTGTATTTTTTCTACAGTTCATTATTGTGCAGTGGGGAAAAAAAACCTTTCTGTGACAATGACAAAAGTGCACAGATCCATTTTAAGCTTGGCTAACTGACACAGGAAATATTCTATATCTGTAAGTAGATAGCCAGCAATTTATTCATCCACATTAGGAATGAACAAGAAAATGAAATAAAAATTCCTTTGCAGAATTAACAAAAGTTCTCAGTTTGACAGAAGGGATGAAACTGTAACAAAATAACATTGAAGGTAGTGATTTTCTCTGCATTTACCTCAGGCAGTAGCACAGTGATATTTAAACAAGTTAGTAATTATATGAAAGATGTCAAATAAAAAAACATTCAAAATTCAAATTTATTTAAGACTCTGTGAAATACATTAGGGCTTCTAACTTGTATAAGTAGGTAACACAAATCCAATTTTTTTTCAGGATGTCATAAGAATTGTGGGTGTTGGTGGTATATGTTTGGTAAAAAATTAAGAGTTCTTAGACATAGATTTACTTTGATGTCTCTCGTTACATGTCAAAGTCAGTACATAGTAAGCCACTTTAGAGAGATGTTTCACCCTATATTTTTGCCAGTCTTTGTAACTATTAAAAGGATGGATGAAGAATACATTTTAATCCCTTATATGGGGTACATACAAGACAGGTGAAGAATTGTGCCATAGTAGCACACCCCCTGCACTTCAGGGGGTGCAAGTAAGACAAGTCTGCAGCTTTTCTGAAGTACCTCATCTAAAATGTTTGTACCACAGCTTGCTTGAATTAATGGTTTCAGTCCACAGATTGACCCCTGTTGTACTATACTGCTTCCTAATGTAGACATACCTTCTAATCCCTAAGTCTTCCATCAAACTATTATAAAGTCATTAAATTTACAAATATAGTTCATGGGCTGCTACTGGGTTTGTAACTTTTATTTAAAAATAAGAAATAAAAAAAAGGTTATATTTTCTTCCTTTCTTAAGCTGCTAAATTTTTGTCAGGTACAACTAAATAAACAGGATATCTCAGTGACATCCAGGCAGTGGTATATCAGAGGTCCACTGGTTTGCACATCTGAGGAGGGGTTTTGCCTCAAGACAGTCTCTGCTGCAATTTGGATCATTGTCTGAAAATACTTCTGTGAATCAAAACAACAGGGATTCATTCTTTAGAGAAAAGGGTTTATGTTAGAAGGAAAAGTATTTAAGATCTGTGAGCATCACTGATGGAAAATGTATTGGTATTCCATTGAGGACCTTGATATAAACATCATAAACAGCATTGTGAGGGATCACCATTTCAATGGAAGATTGTGATCTGAGAAAAATAGAATAACATGGATGACTACAGCATTGAAGGAGAATGAAAAATAGTTGTATCAAGTGCAGTGTCATTATCTTGGAGAGCAATAAAGTGAGAGCTAAATCAGATGCAAGTGAAAAAAAAGAAGCAAGAACTAGCTGTAATAGTCTATCAGGGAACAACACTCCTTAATCAAGCAATTACAACCATACTATGTATCAGGTAAAATTACTTCAGCAGAAACAGTAGAAACAGATAAATAATAATGTCTCCATACAAGGACTCCTAAGTTTGAAATTTTAGTTTGTATTTAAATCTTAGAAACTGCTGAAAGTATTCTTATATTCTAAGACAATTTTCAGGATTATTTTTTCTGAGAAGCGGATGACTTGGAGTCTTGAGATTCTTCTTTCCTTGAAGAAGTAGAATTTCCCATAGAAATACCAATTGAATTTCTCTATTAGGATAAAAGAACTAGAAATATAAATATTTGATCAGTAGATTGTTGAAGACAAATAAAAATCTCAGATCATGTGCTGGAGGCAAAGGGATAAGAAGAGAACCACTGATAGAAATTATCACTATCCTCCTTTGCTTTCCATCTGCTGCCCTAAATAATTTAAAACTGTAATAAAAAGTAAACACATATGTGCTGATTACATGTAGGAGAAAATCACCAAAAATGAACATAAATAGTGGTTAGGTCTTCTGTCATTGTTTGTGTATCCTTCTCCCTTGGCCTTAGACCAGAAAACCCCTGTATGCCAACAACAAGTAAACAAAAGACACAGTCAAAAATTCCTGTTGTAAAAATTAATTATCGAATTAGAGCTCTCATTATTCGTTTGTAAACAAAAGACTTGGAGTCAAAAAGAGCTAGTGTTTGAATTTCAGTAATGAAGACACATCTAGTAGCAGTGACATCTTCCACCTACATAGCCTTGTCAGCCTTGGTGCATCTAGAATATGCATAATTCAGAGCTCTGCAATAACATTTCTCTCCAACAGGTCTCTAGCTGGTCTAACATCAAGCCAGTATCAAGAAGTTAGGAGCTACTGTCATGCATGAGGTGAGTAATTTGCTGCTGAGATCTTGAAAGTAAGACTAGTCATTAACACATATATTTTTGGCAGTCTGAACTGTTCCTGTATCAGAACCCAAAACTCTAGGAGATAGAATCTCAGCTTACCCAGCAGAAACTTCGCTGCTCCCTGCATACTCACTGTGGCATTCCTCACAAGGCAGAATGAATTGTGTTTGTTCAACAGAGCAAAGCCTTCAGGCCAGCCCAAATTGTCAGTGTCTCAGAGAAATTCTTTGGAGTCATCTTGCCATGAACATTTTATCTTTTTTAGAGGTAGGGGACTTTTACTCTTGTGAACAAGTCTTATTTTTCCCTGATTTGGAACAACAAGGTTCAAAAAGGGAATATGTTTCAAAGAGCTGCAGAGTGTAAGCAAGTGTCTAAGCAGTAAAACCCTGCTTATTCCCACCCCAACAGCTGTTAACACTGGTTGAAGTCAGGCAGACACCCTAAGTGATTTTTTAGACTGTGTATTATGTTTCATGCAAATGATAGAACATTGCTTCCAAACTTGGAAATAGTTTTCACTGCTAACATGTGAATAGATGATCATAGAATCATAGAATCATTTGGACTGGAAGGGACCTTAAAGTTAATCTGGTTCCAACTCCCCTGCTGTGGGGAGTTGGAACCCCACCTTCCCCTGGACCAGTTGCTCAAAGCCCCATCGAGCCTCCTGTGTTGCTCCTAATCAGTTTGTAAAACTAGTTGCCCTTCTTTGTCTCTGTTTACATTTCTTTCTCTTTCACGTTTTGTCTTTATCACAGTTTTTTGTGGTACTTATTTTCCCCTTCTTTGCAGAATTAAAACTTCACTAAGCAGTCCAGAGGAGGCCGGGCTAAGTGACTACTAGAAATACTGTAAAGAAATATTTTCAACCCAAGGAAGTAAATATTTTCCAGCTTTGAAATTATATGAACATGTATCTACTAAAAATACTTTGTCAAACATGGCATGGAGTAGAAAAAATTGAATAAAAGAAACATTTTGTTTTGATTCATGTGTTGTGATACTTAAGACATTCCACATTTTAGTTTATTTTGTTCTAAAATTGTCTAATACATTATTTCACAAGCATTAACATAAAACTTTCATTGGAAGCTACTAATTACTCTTTTTGGATAACCACATGGGGCCTTAATTAAAAATTGTAATCCATTTCAAAATGTACATGCATATAATGAAAGCACAATTCAAATATGTTGTCAGATAACTGGATTTTATTACTTAAGCTTAAGGAAATAGATATATTTTCTAAAAAAAATGCTCAGAAAGCATGATATTTCTTGATGTTGCAGTTGTTCTCTGCTACCCAGCAGTGAAAACAATAATTATTATCAGTTCTTCATGTTCTTAGGGTTGGCATTGGTATTTGTTTGCATGAAGAATGCAACCATGCAAAAACACAGTAGCACTTTAGAGGAAGAGAGGCTGCCAAAGTCTGGTGAGGCTTGCCAAAAAACCACTCACAGCAGGGTGTCTCTACTAGTTCTGTCTGTGTATATAGGTCCTGCTCTTAAGGATAATCACCTGCTACTGAATAGAACTATTCATTGAGGCTGAGGGAGTGTCTGAATCAGTCTCAAACCTTTCAAAATTGCGAAGTTGCCAGCACTCTCTTTTTCTCAGGAGTCTCCTGATTCCTGGTTAACTTGGTCTTGATGCCATGTTAATACTACCACCCAGCCTTGGAACTGGAGTCAGCTTATAGCCAGACAGGTGAAATTTGGGATAGGTTGCCGTATGTACCTTAACATCTATCTATGGAGGTATGTCCTCAGTCTTTCAAAGAATCTTAAAAAAAAAGTCTTCATAGAAAACTCCGTTCTCCTCATGCTGTCATCCTTCTTTTTCATTTTACGTGAGACAAGGTTAATTGAGCCCAGAATGAAAAAGGTATGGTGCAGTCAGATATATGTTACTCAGCTGAGAGTAAGTAGCTGGTTCCCTTGAATAAATTCTTGTTCTGATGTGAAAAAATTCAGATGAAAAGAGTGAGATGCTGATTTTGAGAGCCTACACACCTTGGGGGAATAGACACCAAAGGGAGTGATTTTGAAAAGTGATAAATTGCACTTCCTGTCTATTGAACTGTAGGCTGGAAGTTAAACCACTGGTCTAGTAAGGAGATTTTTGAATCTTGAAGCAATTGATGTGTCCTCCATACAACAGTGGCCGAAATCGCTAAGCTCTGTGACCATCTGAGACACAATCAACAATTTGGTGAGGACAGTTCCTGAAAAATGTTTGTTTTGGCTCTTGAAATTAAGCCATTGTAACCAGAAAAGACCACAGAAAGCATTCTCTGACTCTCCTTTGAGTAGGACAGAAATTATGTTATTTCTCTATGTCAGAATAGAAATGTATTGCCTATGCTGTTTGCTTATGAGGACAATAGTTCTAGGAATAAAGACCTGAAAAAACATCATATTTACCTTTTCCTGCTAAATGCCGTAACAGCTAGGAGGGAGTCAGTCATAAACTTTCTATATGTTCTAATACTATGCCTCTTGCTTCATGGAGGTCCCACATCTGCAGACAGGTGAAACAAGCCCTTTCCTGTGGCTGCTGTAAAATATATGGCTAATGATGGCTCAGGGCTGGTAGCAGGCTTCCAGCTTCTGTGAAGAACAGTTCTGAGCATTAAGCAGATACAAGAAAAAAAAGACATAGCAATATTTTCAGACTTTTCTGGAGAAGTAGGTAGCTCACCAACTTACTATCCCCTGATTAAGCCTAGAATTTAACTGGGCAATGGGCATATGCATTCAGTAACCAAGGCTGAACAAGTATGGCCACTCTTAGCCATAGTAAACTTTAAACCTCACAGGAAGGCATTTTATAGATTCAGGTATTGTAAGGATTAACAAGTGCTGAAAAGAGATGACCTAGATAATGATCTGGGCTGTAGTCAAGTTTGGGCTTCTAAATCCTAATTTAGACTAACCTTAAGCGATCCCTAAATTCTCTTAGTTTCATTTTAGACCTAAATCTTATATTGAATCTGGCCCATCAGTTCTTTCTTGGATCTGGTTTGTGATGTTAGGCACTTAAAAAGACTTTTTTCCTTTGAGTTTTGAACTTTTTTTTTTTTAATAAAATGTTTCTGCATGGAAAACATCTGTGATGATTTATATATTTTTGTAGTAAGCCCCTAATTCATTAGGAGCTGTTTCTCCATTCAGAGGATTGCTATGTAAATATATGTGCATAAATCTAGGGAAGTTTACTTTGAAAAGGGACAGACACTTGGATTTTAGAAGCATTTTTATTTGTAGTGTTGTTTCCAGCTATGATAAATAAAGGTCTGAATTGCAGCAGAAAATGTGGAAATCAAGACCCTGATCCTGCTCTGAATTCCAAGTGGGCAGGAGGTTTGCTGATAGTTCAGTGCAGGATCAGGGCCCTAAAATCTGAACTTACAAGGGCTGACTTTTTTTTATTCTGCAGTGTTCAAATGGACTGCTTAAAAACCCTATAAATGCTTCATCTAGACAGCAGGGCACCATTTCAGGAACTGATTGCCCATTATAGTACTGACAATAAAACAGGAAAATACCCCCAGGGAGAAGGAGCAGGGCCTTATGACTTTCCCATTGAACTCAATGTGAAACTTATAATTTCCTGGCCCCACTTTGCAGAATATGTCAGTTTTCAGTAGCCATTGCATTATGCTCCTAAGTCTCTTTCAAGAAAATCTGAAAGGAGGGGACTTAATACAGTGGAAAATGAGAGAAAATCATGGCATAAATCTGAGTTCATATATAATAAAGAACATATATTTTTTCTTTATATTGTCTTCCCTCTCCCCCAGAATTAATCAGCTAGAAGTAATACTCCTTTGATTTACATTTTCTGTGCTAGATTGTGAAAATGTGCTTGCAATACAGAGAAGTGAGCATGTCTGTTTAGAAGATCTTTTAAGATTATTTTTTTCAGAGATATTTTTAAAGAATCTCTGAAACAATATATTCAGGGAGAACAAATCAGACTCATATACAGACTCACACATTCTCCTTTCATGCATCACAGCCAAGAAACCAGTATATATACCATGCCTCCCCACACTGAATCTTCTCCGTGAAACTTGCAGCACTTTGGTAGCAGAGAGCACCTGTCTGGATAATGTGAAGGGATAAGGGAGTATGTTAAACAAGGGCAGAGGGAATTGGGGAGGGATGCAGGAGACACAGATCTAATTGAAGCAAAGCATTTTATTAATCTAGAGTGCTGTCTCCAGGCATGCTTAAAATCTAAATAATGACACTGAACTTCAAAGGCCCTATTCTCCATTCCTTGTACACTCACTACTCCTGTTTAAGTCAATGGAACTTCTAAGTGTATAAAAATGCAGAATCATACTGTGAATAAGCTGTTAAGAATCAATTAGCAATAAAATGCTACTTACAAGGAAAAAAAAAAAAAAGAAAAAATCTCAACCTCTATTTGGTCAATTCTTTCCTATCTATTAGTAACATGAGTAGCTTGAACATCAAGGTGTGTGATTTTGACCCTCTGGAAAACCATCTAAAGCCTGGATTGTGTTTGAGACTTTATTTTTTTCCAAATGATTTATTCCACTGGTCTACTCTGCTGCTGTTGGATATGCAGCTTACACAGCACATCAAGGATAGTGTAGAACCTGACTACAAAATTGTGCAGCTTCAGGTGGGCTCGGGTATTTAGCTTGTGTGTTTTAAAACTCCACTGTTGTTTCAGCATCTTTGCATACTGAATTATGTTAATTTCCCTAAGTAAACATTAATTACTTGATGGTTTCATAGTGCTTTGAAGCTGTAAGGTATTCTGAAAGTGATCATTATTAATTATAATATGTACTATTGTTATTTTATCTTTATTTTTTAAAAGTCAAAGAGCCTTTTATCCTCTCTTCCTTAAAGGCATGCACTTACAGGGGGAGCCACAGGACTCAGTTCTCCATGTGCCTTTTCAAGGGCTGTGCATGAGTGATGCCTAAAAAGGCCAATCTGGAAACAGAGACTAGACATGGTAAGGGAATAAAGATGATATTTATTTAAAAGGCCTTCCAGGGTAAACCCTGGGGAGCCAGTGGCTATTTCCATAATGGACCCCAAGATGGACGACAAGTCACGAGTTCTTCCCACTGTTACGGGTTTGGTCCATTTGCATATCAGCATAAATTTGCCAGTTAAACTTTAGCTAATAAGGTAACCTCCCCCACAACTTGCCTCCCTTCTCAAGATGCTGGTTTACGCATTTTGGGCCTAGGACAGTCTGAGTGTCCTTGAAGAGCAAGCCCGGAGAGGCTTTGTTGTGTCTATCTTAGCATGAGAGGACAGCAGCTAACAGGCTGCAAGACAGTTCAAAGTTACACACTAGGAATACAGAGAATACAGAATTTGCAAAATATAAAAGCTAAAAACCTAAGGCATCATGAGGATGTCATTTACTGAGACAGGGGACATGGTGGGAGATACTGTTGCACCCAAAACCCAGTAATTATTACTTTCAGAACCCCAAACCCAAGGCATTTCTCATTTTTGCCTTCCTCTAGCAATATCATCAAAATAGGCAACCTAACACTTGGCTCTCTGCACAGTGGAAAAAAGGTTCCTGTCTACTTTCATGAGTAATTTCATGTATTAATGTAGGTAGGATGTAATCACTGAACATACTCTGGGCCACCATACTGAGCATGATGTCATATAGTCTGGAATGTCCCTTTGGTCAGTTTGGGTCACCTGTCCTGTGTGTCCCCTCCCAACCTCCCAGACACCCCCAGCCCCCTTGCTAGCAGGGCAGTATGAACAGCAGAAAAGGCCTTGGCTCTGTGTAAGCCCTGCTCAGCAATAACAAAAACATCTCTGCGTTACCAACCCTGTGTTCAGCACAAATCCAAACGTAACCCCATACCAGCCACTGTGAAGGAAGTTAACTACTCCAGCTAAAAGCAGCACAGTGTCTTTCTCAATTGCATGTAAATATTAAAATTCACATGAAAATTCTGGTGTTCATTTCAATTTTTAAATTTCTGTGGCAGGTTGTTTTATAAGCCTTTTATTAAAGAAGCTTAGTTAGCCTGCAGAGGTTGGCTTAATACATTACTAATAATTGGCTGGTTTTAATAAGAATAGTATTTCACAGAGAAATGGGAGTTCATCCAAATCAATAGAATTTCTGAGAAAATGTCTCTTTTAATTAAATTGATTAGATTTCGTGATCACAACATACAGCAGGAGAAAGTATTAAGATTTATTTGCTTTGTTTTATATCTAAACCAAATTAAACCAAAATTGCTTTCTATATGAATCAGTGTATTTGGTGTCTAGGCACAGGCAGAGGGGGCTCCAGGGACCTCTGTGAGGAGTGTCCAGGGCTGCCCCAGGCCAGACACAGCTGGATCCAGGTGGCTCCAACCCACCCATGCAGGGCACAGCTGGGCCCTGCAGCCAAAGGCTCTGTGGCACCTTGAGTAAGACATGTTTAAGAAAGGGTAAAAAGTGTTGCACAGCAGCTGTGTGAGAGAGGAGTTGAGAACATGTGAGAGGAACAGACCTGCAGACACCCAGCTCAGTGCAGAAGGAGGAGAAGGAGGTGCTCCAGGCACTGGAGCTGAGATTCCCCTGCAGCCCCTGGTGAAGACCATGGTGAGGCAGCTGTGCCCCTGCAGCCTGTGGAGGACCACAGGCAAGAGGAGATCTGCATTATAGCCAGTGGAGGACTCCATGGCAGAGCAGGTGGATGTGCCGTGGAGGAAGCTGAAACTGTGGTGGAGAGCCACACTAGAGCAGAGAAAAAGCAGGAGAAGGAAGGAGTGACACACAGGAGCTGCTATGGGCTGACCCCAGCCTTCCATTTTCCCTCCTCATGCTCAGCACTGCTGAGCACTGCTCAGCATGAAAAGGAGGTCCAATAGTCAGGAATGAAGAAGGAAATTTGAACTTGGGAAAAAAGGGGAGTGGAAGGGAGGGGGATTGGTTTTGGTTTTGTTTCTGAGTAACTGAGTCTATTTTTAATTGGCAATAAATTAAACTTCCTTAAGTAAAATCTATGTTGGCTGTGGTGGTAATAGGTGAATAATCTTGTCTTCATCTCAACCCATGAGATTTTTCATCTTATTTTCTCCCCTGTCCTGCTGAGGAGAGGAAGTCAGAAAGTGGTTGTGTGGGCACCTGGCAGCCAACCAAGGTAAACCCACAATAAAATTCAGTATTTTTGTCTTAAAAAACATTTGGGGATTTGTACTGATTTCTATGATTCTATGAAAATTTTTCTTTAAATGTTGTCATAAAAAATGAAATTAATTTGCCATCTTTTTTTTTTCCTTGTTTTTCTTTTTTTCCTTTTTTTTCTGAATGTCTCTTCTTCAGTATTCTCTAACCAGATTATTATTCAATTATTCATGTGCCCGCACTTGGGAATTTCACTCTGGTTTCAGACCGCTGTTGTCTTCTTCACATTAGAGGGCAGAGAATCATATCTCCAATCTTCATATTTCAGTGGTCTTCTGTATACCATTCCAAAGAACGAAAATTAAAAAAAATAAAAATCTTTTCCCTTTGCTCTCAGTGACGAAAGAGCAGCTATTATTTCAGCAACCTGTTTTTTCTTAGTTTAAAACACACTGGAAAGATATTGGAAAGTTCTTCTTTACCCAATGTTCTCTGCAAACTTTTTCTCAAGGGAGATGAGAAGTAAAGAAGCTGCTAATTGTAAATTTCTGAAATATTTCTGTAAGCAAAACATGTAAGAATGGTACAGCAGTATTTGTTAGCCAAAAAGGCAATGTGGCACTAAAACAGCCCCCTGAACTGAATATATTATTTTACTATCACAGCTGACATTTGTATGGTTGATGCATTTTGGGTACAACCTGACCAAACATTTTTATGCAGTAATTAATATAATTTGCACATTTAAACAATCCTGTGAAGCTGATGACTCCATTTCAGTGGATGAATACATACTTTGGTCTGTGCTGCAGCTGAAGCTTATTTAATAAAAAGGACACTTCTTCTTTATCTAAAGGTAGCTTCAGCACCACTGATGGACACTTACTATTACCGTGTGGTAAAAAAACTGGGTAGGAGGAAGTGAAAAAATTATCATTACAGTTTAAACTACAAAGAATGTAGAAGGAATGCCGGCAGGGATGGGATGGAGCTAATGCCACATATGGAACTAACCAGTGCATCCAAAAAAATTTAGCAACAGTGATGTATTCCCTGGCTATGTGGAGATTACAGTACAGAGAGAAGTTCCCATGAGGGTAAATTGGAGAAGACTGTGTGCTGGGAAAGAAGTTCCATCAGAGAAAAGTTGCCTGTGGTAGGTGCAATGCATAAGCAGAAACTGGTGTACTGAAAAGCTGTAGTTAAGGTCAGCAGTGGGATTTTTTTTAAAAGGTGGTTGGAGTTTTTCTCATGCAGCAGTAGGTCACCAAAATTGAGAGCAAGGCTGCTGGAGCCTGGTGCTGGGGGATAAAGTGGTAAGACATTTTCACTGGAAAATTCTTATGACTTCTTTCAGGGCCAGTAAGAATTTGAAACTTAGTCATTGCTGTTATTAGGCTGAAAGGTTCACTGCAGATTAAAAAAAAAGTAAATCAGCCTATAACACAGTTCCAGTCTAATGAAATTTCTCTGGTTTTGCTAATTCTTGCTTAATGTGTACTAGCAGAGTAGATGTGTTGTAGAGTAACAATTAGTTCAGTTATAAGACAAATAGAATATCACTAATAGATTTTTAATGATATTTTTATGTTATTATTTAGATATATAAAGAAGTAATACTTCTACAGTTACTTTTTGGACATCAGACTAAATTACAACAAGATAACTAATTAAAACTGATGGTCTGTTGGTTTTGCTCTGCATTTTCCTATTAGTTTTCCTCATTGAGTTCTGGTCCAGATCTTTTTTTTTCACAGATTACCAGTCTGAAACAAGCATCTGCTTGGGGAGAGCAAGAAGAAACTAGGTATTAAAAAGGAGAAAGGAATTTAAATGCACCCAGTGATATAAGGCACTAAGTGCCTTAGTCCATATTCACAATTCTTTAAATTCATGCAAATCTGCTTCACAGGTTCTTTGAGTAGTTGAAGGTGGGCATATCCTGGCTTTCTAGCACTGAGCACATTGACACTGAGGTCAGGCCTGAACTTCCTTGTGATTGTTGCTTTTATCCAGAAGTAAGAAGTTTTTCATGCAAAATCCTTTTAGATACTCAGTCAAGAGGAGAGGAAATGACAGTATACCCTAATACCAGCCTGGGTAAATTGACACATTATACAGGTGAGCACAATTAGTGCTGAATATTAGATGCAGACACTGTCTGGAATTGTCTGGGACTTCTCACCCCACAGCAGAACATCCTAGACATTTGGATACAGAAACATATTCTGGTCCAAAATACTTTCTACTCTGCATTATTTGGAAAAATGAAGAATACATCTTTTCAGAAAGTGTGTTACAGAATCCTATTAGAGAATGTTGTTCTATTTTCCTCCCTTCTGTCTTATGAAGTTGTAAAATATTTAATCTAATATTCAGTTTTTGTGGTATGCCTTTTTTGAATTACTTACGAGTTGCACAAAATTCCTGAGATGAAGAGTGCTATAAAGAACATTTATTTACTCCTTATCCCAACTCAGGCCCTGAGAGAGAAGAGCTCTACATTTCTCTATAACATGTTGAGACAATGTACAGCCAAAGAAGAATTTCAAACCCTGGAGTTTGAGCCATTTAAGTGGTTCACTGTGTCAGCTGTTTGAGCAGTTTGCCCAGATTTGTTAGATTTATTTGCTGTAGAATCTAAATCCTTTTGCAGATGGAGTAACAGGTTCCTTAATCTTTTCACTGCAAAGAAGTAGTTCTTTTTCAGAAAGATAGAATTGTAATAGCTTGATCTTTTCAAAGGCAAACTAGCAGCAAAAACTTGAGTTTAAATTATTGGCATTTCTACAACTGGAGGTAATGGTAAGACCAATCATGATAGCTGAACATGAGATTTTATGCAATATGTTTGATGTTCTACACATAAGCATTGTGCACTGACAAATACCATTACTAAATGGAAACTACACGCATGACATAAAGTACTCTTTAAAGAAAAGGGTTTCAATTGTTCTTTTGTGATAAAAAATATAGAAAATAATCATTAACTTAATAATTTTTCAGCCTGCTTAAATGTCTTTCCCATTTATTATTAGACCTGCTATGAAAAAGAATTCTAGATGATAAAAACATTTGTTCTGTTTTACAAGCAATTCTTAATTTAGAACATCTTTTAATTCTAACTAATGTTGAATTAATACAAGTTTTTTTAAAAATTACCTGAAATATGATGTCTTCTTTGTAAAGTTTTGTCACATCAGTGATAAATATTTGACATTTTTTCTTGTACCTTTTATTATTTTATTTCTTTACAAGCCCCAAAAGTTATTGAAGATCATCTGTAGTTGAAAAATACAAGCAGAAGCTTCTCCCTTCCTTTGTCCATGCACATCAACTCACTGCATAGGAGCTTATCCCCAGATGATTTTATGACTCCATAGATGATTCCATATGACTGTCATATATCTCTATTAAGTGTTGAACTACTTAATCTAGTTAGTATTTTTAATAATTAGGAGTATTTTTATGTGATGAAGTCTTTCCCACATCCATCATGATATTGCTGAATTATCTTATTCATCTCCCATTCTGTTTTGTATCAGCTCTTCATATTTGCTGATTTATTTTCTGATTTTATTCTTCCCACTGCTCATCAAAAAATAAAACACTACATTTTCAGTAATAGAGGTGTTTGTCTGCATTTAAGTGGTACTATTTATTGTGTTTGCCATAATTACTGTTGGAAGATAATCTTCATTAAAGTTCTCATTCCAAAATTGCTAAACTTTCTTACACATTGAGGAGTGTAATTTTCCATGTATAATTGTTGTTATTGACCATACCTGGATTTCCAGCAATTCAGTGAATACTAAGAAAATATGAACATTATATAAAAGTAAATTACTCAAAAGCTGGATGAAAAGCAAGTATAGTTTTAAGAAACTGCTCATTAGTAGAAATTTACTAGAAAATTTATATTCTTGATCCAACTTATTTTCAATAGAAATTGTAACATTATGAGACCTGTTTATTAATGATCATTTAGAAAAAGAAGAAACTAGCTTTGAAAGCACTGAAACAAAATGAAAAATAGAAAGTTTTCTGGGATATCACAGTATATTTGTTTTATTTCAGTAACCTGTTGTCATCAATTTCTTTTTAAGACTTTGTTTTCTTGAGAATCACATTTACTTTTTTTTCATTCCATAGCTCTCTTTTTCCTTGTTTGCCAACTTATCTAAATTTAACTGAATCACAGAATCAGAATGAACAAAAGAATTACCCTCTTCTGTCTCAGCTTGGACAGTATCTGCAGCTGGTATTATAAATGTGAAAGTGAAGCTTGTAAAGAGGAACTGGTTTTGTTTCCTGTATAAATAACAAGTAAGCTCACCAGTGGAATTAAAATCTTTAAGAGGAAAGTACAATTTTAAACCAACATCGTTCAATTGCAATAGACTTTTCAGTACCTTTCTATTATATTTTTGTCAATATTTTAAGCCATACATCTTGCAGCTGTTGTTATTTAAATGCAAATCCTTCAATAGGAAATTAATACAGAAGCATATAAAAGAAGCAAGTGCCAATAACTGCACAAAATTAACAGAATTATAAGTAAAGACTGTTTTCTCTAAAAACTGTTTTCCTTAGCAGACTTTCAGATTTCCAAGTGGAAAAAAAGAATAGGCCTTAGGTGTTTGTTTGACATCAGTGAAATTTACTGATGTGTGTATTTAATTAGAGAAATGGCACTACTGTCAAGAAAGATTCTAATAATCATATTTGTTGTTTGCATAGAAAAATAAAGATATGTATTTTAAGATATTTTAGTTCTCTTTTCTAGTTATTAACCAAGAGTCAGAAAACATCTGGTAAATCAGTACTTAAAGTAAATTAAATAAGACGTGAAATACACATATTAAAATGGGAGTAGGATTTTTAACTTTCCTTGTTGCAGAGCTTTTTTGTTACTAATCTATGTTGTCTTCCAGTCCTGATAAAAACAAGCAAGGTAAAACAAGGACTAAAGGCCTTGATATGAACAGTAACTTCAATTACTGTTCTAAACCAGTTTCAATATTTTCTATTATTCTGTCTATAAAGCCTTGTTTTCTTGCTACAATTTCAAAATGATTAATCATAGAATTTACCAAAATTATCAGGGCATATCTACTCTCAAGTAATTTAAGAACAAACAAGGCAATAGTTTTATTGTATCTCAGTGCTGGCATCAAAAGTACTACGAAATGAGAATACAGGATTGAATGTATTCAACTGTAATGACATACACTCCAAAATTATGAACAAGTTATGGTGATTTATTTAATTTAAAGTGTATTTGTAATTTAATTTTACCCTTTCCTTTCTATTCTAGTTTAACTTTTGTTATATTCATGTTTACCCAGTCTTTAATTTTCAAAATGTCAAACCCAAGAAGTCTTATTTGACTTAGAAATAACACTGGGTTGTAATTGTATATGACTGCACACTGAAAATATTCCTATTAACACTGCTGTTCTAATTCAAAAAAAGTGGTTTTTTAAAATACTTTGTTACTGAAGAGATAATTAGTTGTTTTCCTTTACAGTTTTCCTGATTGGTGCATAAATAAAACTAGTTTTCTAATGGAGATCTAAAATTCAAACTGAGATTTGAAAATCTTGGTTTTTTGGACCAGTGGCACTTCCCACTGAAAAAAAAAAATTTCCTTAGCTATTTTTTCATCGTCTTCCTCCCAGTGTACCTGTGTGTGTCAACAGCCTAACTGAATTAAAGGGATGGTTCATGTATACATACAGCAGAGTTTCACCTTGAAATGGAATCTTAGATCACAACGTTGCTGATGACTTGCAGATAGGAAAAAAGGCATGGCATGTTGAGGAGGAAAAAGGAAGGGTGAGATAAAGTGTACTGAAATGAAGTGAAGAGAGAATGTTCTTCATAGCTGTTTGAACTTTGAAGAAGCAGTCGTGTGTCCTTAAATGTGTGATTATACTTAAATTAATATTTAATGTATTTTCTTCCTTTTTTTTTCTGCCTATACATTCTACATTGTTTATTTTCTGATACTATTTGAGAATGGAGCAACAGGACTACAATTAAAGAGTTGTAATTCCACTTAAGTCAGAAAATAACCTCCAGATGAATTCAATTTTCCAAAATTTTCATTGATGACAGTTGATCAGAAGCATGGAAAAAACCCAAATTTCTCCTATATGAATGGACACTGCCCTCCCCCCCACCCCCTAGCCACCCAGCATCTCATTTCTATTTCTTACTTGTACCCTAAGGAGGACATTTACTTTTCAGGACCTCCCCCTTCCACTATCATTTGCGCATCATATTTAGCTGAGAGCACAAATATTATCACCCTCTAAGGTTACGTGCATTTGCATGCTCAAGTTGTATTTCAAAATGATGTTTAGCAGCATTTACTTTTTTGGCTGCCATTTCTTCATCTTGCATAATGCATTTTTCTTACATCACAAGATGAGGCCCAGGAAAATCTTCAAGTTGCAGTGCACCTGTGGGATGACAGTGTGATAGACATCTGTGAAATAAATGCAGACTTGTGGAGTGCAAGTTCAGCTGCAACTCCTTAAAATGGCATTTTATAATAGGGCAGGCTTAAATGGTAGACTGTTGAACAGCCACAGAAAAGCATTACATCATGCAAAACTGTAGTACGAGGGGAAAATGACAACAATGTGCAAAGCTGCAGCTGATCCTACTTGCCATATGGTATGTCACTCACTGCAATAACACTTACATTCCCTCCATAAGTGCCCTTAAATATCAAGGAGTGAATAAGGCATTACGCAGATTGCAAAAGGAATTTGTAATCATGTATGTTATGAACTTTGTACTTTCAGGAATAATGCTACTCTTACACTAACAGAATACTCTTTAAAAAATGTATGTATCTTAGAATATTCCCACAATTAAATAATTTAAAATTTGCCTGTGCAAATGGTTAAAAGCAAGTCTTCCTTAGTCAATGTAAAACAAAAAGAAGCCTCAAATCATGAACAAATAGTTTTTATAATTTCCCTCCCTCTCTCCTTTCAAGATACTGTGATTTTCATACAAATACATTTTCCATATGTTTATCTACTTTTTTGAGAGTATTCTGTTCTTAGAGAGCCTGATGAGAAACCAGGTAACTCAAGTTGTTTGAAGAATGACAATTTGGTCTTTATCTCAGATGTGTGGTAAACTGTTCAGCTGTTCATTATTTCTCACAATGCAAAATCTAGAGAGCCCTCAATGCAAGCTTCATGCAGCAGTTTTGGAATAAACAAAGGAAATACTTTGTCATATCACGCCTGTAATTAAATTGTGGAACTCATTGCCGCAAGATGTTTCAGGAGCCAACAGTGTAATTAGAATCTTAAAAGGACTGTGGTCAGCCCCATTTTCTTCTCTATTGAACACAGAAGTCTGGAGCCTTCATCTCAGGTAGTCCCTCCGGCTCTTAGTGCTGCAAGAGCATGCCAGGGGAAAGGACACTCTAGGCATGCCAGTCCCTCATACACATGACTGTTGAAGCAAGAATGCTGGACATGGTGAATCCTTGTCCTGATATGATCTGCTGTTTTATGGTAGTTACATTGGACTGAATTCAGGTCCAGCATTGCATTAATTATTTCCCCTGTCTTTTCACTGGATACCAAAAAAAGGGAAAATGAGAAGGAAAAAAAAAAAACTATTTACCCGATTTTGGGGGTTTTTTTCTTTTCTTTTTTTCCTGTCCCTGAAAAAATACAAAAGCAAGTTGAGTGTGAGGTAAACATGGATCATGAGATTTCTTACTCTTTTAAGAATGGATGAGGTTTTAGACATAAGCAAGTCACTTTCTATTCTAGCAGTCTATAAGGGACAAATTCAGTGCTTTATTCATTATGTGAAGAAAGGATTGTTTTGACATTGTTTTCTGATTTTAATATCTTCTTCATATACCCTGCACTTCATTTGTGTGCTGTAACCAACCTTATCCTGTGGAATCATGAACAGAGATAGGAAGTTAAATATATTTTTTTACCATTTGCAGTTTCTAAGATCTTCCCTGATAGGAAACTATTTTTCCATCAGTAACTTCGTGAGAAATCAACCCTTCTCCTAATCTTATAGGTAGTGTTTCTGGCTGTACACTGTTACTTGAGCAAAAATCTTACTGGTTTATCTGTAAAATTCTTTAGCACCTTTGTGACATAGCTACCGTGGCAAATCAGTTAATATGCACCGCTAAGAAAAATCCTGCAGCAACAGAGAAAAAAGCAACTTGACTATACAAGTTTCTTCTATTTCTAGATTATACAGAATAATCATTCTCTATGTGCCATTTAGGGAAGCAAAAGTGGGTTGAGGTTAGGATCTGAGATCTTATGATGTCCTACTGGGTGAGACATGTTCAGCACACATGTCATCACTTCTGACTTGGTTCCTATAGTATGATGTCTACTATATTTTTGTTTCAGCTCTTTGGTTGATTTTTCATTTTTGTTTTTTAACTTTGCAAGCTAGTGGACTATACACCAATAAAAAGTAGATCTCAGTGTAGGAAGTGTCAATCCTATGCACATGATTTGGGACATTAGGTTTTTCCTACCGACTGACAGACGCAATTCTTTATGAGACTTCTCTTAGTCAGTAAATATCCTAATTCTTCTCTTCACACTTTTCATGTCTTCACTCACCATGTGGCTTATGGGAACTTCACTCATTTCAGCTTCTTCCCACAGCTTTTATGATCCTGAGAATTTTCTTTGATCAGTTTGTACGATTATATTTTTCTACAAGCTATTTCCTCTGAAATGACAGGTCTCTTCTGCCAACATTTCTGTCATCACTAATAAAGCATAGCATTGGGGAATGCCCTTTTCCACAGTTTAGTACAGCATCATTTGTTGCCTCTCTCTGTTCTTCCTCCGTAATACACTGACTGAGCCAGAGCAACTGACCTGATGGTTTCATCATCCGGGATTGCAGACCTGTCTTTTCAGTCACAGTACTTGTAGTATCTGGGGATCAGGGTCAATATCAGTCCTTGGCAGAGTTTTTACATTTCAGGGTACTATCTTGTCTGCCTGATTTACTGATAGTTTCTCAGGAGCTGACAAGAGTGAGTTTCAAGTACATTTTCTTCAGCTGTAACGTTGGAAGAAAATGTTAGTCGGAGCAAGCAGATTATCTAAACAGAGCCTGATGAGTCTGTGTCCCTGCTCATTGATCTTTCTTAATCCACGTTTGCTTAATTCATTCTAATCCATGACCTTTGCTCCCACTTTAGCTTTGCAGTGTCCCACATTCAGCAGCACATTAGGCCTCAGCAAAGTGTCAGTACATTCTCCACAAAATTGTCATCCTTGGCTGTTGTCAAAGAGAGGGGACCTGGGCAGCAGACAGGTTAACTGGTGTTTCTTTACAGAAGATTAAAATAATAACAGCTGTAAAAGGATTATATCTGTTAAGATTAGAGTTCTCTCCCTATGTAGGGGTGCCAATGCTTTCTTGTGTTTTAAAAATCATCTTTGAAATGATAAAATAAATGGCAATTGAATGGTAGAACATAGCTAATGCATCAGCTATTATAAATCAGTATTAGACAGTGGCTTTGAGAAAACAATATCATCAGAAGTGAAAAATTCAGCTCATAGGTTGTAACGGAAAAGTTTGTGAAACATATAGGGAAAGCTAGATGCTTTGATGACACAAAAGCATAATTTTACTGAAAAAGTAAAAAATAGAGACGTATAACTTTGTATTTTTTTCTAGATTCTACCAATTAATATAAAGTAGCTTTTTTATTACAAGGTTTCTCCCATATTAGGACATAAAAGTAAACTACTGTATTATATAAAAGCTTTTCAGATGACCTTTCACCCTGGAAATGCAGATAATTTTCACTGCAGAGTAGAACTGTGAGTCACTATGTACAGACGACCTAAAACCAGAAAAGTTTTGTTGGGGTTTTTTTTTTGTTTGTTTGTTTGTTTGTTTTCATAGAGATGTTTTGTATTCTGTAACACCCATTTGGGATACAATCCTTGGAATCTCATTTTTAAATTATATACTCTTCTGCCTGCCTTCATATGCAGAGTGTATCATATACAAAATGACCGTGTAGCTTTGAGGCTCTCCAGTGTACTTTAAACAGGTATTAACTTATGCATCTTTAAGCACACTGAACTTAGAACGAGACTGGGCCAACCTAAATTGAAATCTATAATTAAAAGAAATACAGGTAGAGCTGGAACAAAGGAGCAACAAAGCAACAAAGGAGCAAATTTAGATAAAAATGTTAGACAAAATGATTCTGAAAAGTTACATGCAACAACTCTGCAAGCCCTGGGGTTGTTGCACAGGAACTTGAACACATAGTACTTCATGTAGAAAATAGAAAATGACACTTGCCAGAATCTGACCTTGGCAGAAATATTTGAGTAATATTTGTAGTATGATCAAACAACTTCCTTATTATTTTAGGCAGTAAGAGGTTTTCTAGAAAGCTCTGTCTGCTAGTTTTTGTTATGCTCTGCGTTTTCATAAATGGAAGGAGAGGACTATTGGAAATACATTGCATTTATTTTTTAACCTTTTTATCTAGGTTCTCATTTGGTCTGCACTACATGAGTGTCTGAGCAGCTTACAAATATGAATTCCTTTACTTTTGCAGGGAAACATATTTATTGTCATAAGAGAGAAAACAGAAAACTGAAGCACAAAGAAACTGAAAGTAAGATCTTTAAAGGTATTTAGGAACCTAGAGGACAAACTGGGCAGAACTGAGGTGTTTCAGTCTAAGAAAATGGCAGGATGGCAGACTCAGAAGTTTTCTCTATTTAAGATAAATTATTTTTTAAATTTAATATCCTGTTACTACACATGCCAAGGAGATTCACCAGATTGAGTGTGCTGGGCAGAAAGGACATGCAAGATTTACGAGTAATATTTAGGCTGGCACAGATGCAGATTCTTCTGTACTTTATCCTATCAGTTAAATCACTTTTCCAAGAAACAATTCCTATGTCATGTTAGCCTAGAGGACCACCAACCCTGCCTCTTGGAAAGGGAGGAGCTAGGTGATGAATCTGGGGGTCCCTCACCACTAAGCCTCTTTTGTATTTTATGCTCAAGAATAGAAGCCTCATGTTACCAGAAGAAAAGTAAGGGAGAAGAAACTTGGGCATGCACTGGGTGTGCATTCTTATTTCTACCACCTACTACTATTGCCTTATTTCTTATTTCCGAGGCACTGTGAGAACAAGCCTGTCTTTTAGCTTCTTTTCCCTGGACTGCTCCAACATTCAAATCTTTGAGATCTAATGTGAAATTCATAAAAAACAACAAGATCAGGTTTTATAATTACTGTCTCTCAGGTCTACGCCCTGGCCTTTAAACTGCCATTTCAGATTTCCCCTTGACTCATTTCCTACTCCCGTGATTCTCATAATCTTGGTTAAATATTGGCTGTATCTCAGCAGCTGATGTGGTGGGGTCCCTTTATTGTTTTGCATTCCCACATGGTCTGTAATCTGAAAGGTATATGCCAAACAGGTGGGATCTCTATTGCTTGGATAAGAGTCATAGGACCCCTTTCCTCCATTTCCTTCGTGGCTCCAACCTCACCTACTGACTCTGGTTTGGGATTTTTTGGTTGGTTGGGTGGGGTTTTGTTCATTTTTTCCCCCCTGAAACACCTGTCATTGCTATGAATTGCAATTGGCATGGCTACCCCTGAGACATAAAGAGAAGCAAGAGTGAGAGTTGTAGCACATAATCACCTCACTTAGGTAACCAACCATCTATAGATATTTAAAATGAAGGACTTAATTAAGACTGGAGTTGCCTTAGGTTTTTCCATAGTTAGTACAGCAAAATAGGCTTCTCCAGAGACAGTTTCTCTCACCAGGGGTGAAAGTCTCCAGAGGGATTCTATATTCAACCTCTTAAATCAGGTTTTAAAATTCTAAAAATAAAAAGATAATTTTAAAATTTATTAGACATTTGAATCTAGGTGAGCTGAATTCTACTCATATTAAAAAAGGACTTGACTTCTTTATATTTATTGTGTATTAATTATCCTACTATTGATCTTTATAGAAATGTCTAATTCCAGTGGCTTTCTGGTAGTTCATTAGTGTTATTTAAGTATGAGGTAATTTGTTTCTCCTGCTTAGTTTTGGTCTTAGTGTGCTGACCACCCGTGGTTTAAAAATGTTTGTTCCCAAATTCTCTTCTGACCCAAGCACCTCCTCCTAAATTAAATCCAAGCATGTTTCAGTGGATTGCACATGCCAAAAAAAATTTTTGTACACTTTACAGATTAGAGGGGTTTTACTCCCACTGCCTTGACCAGTCCATTCTTCTCTGCCAGGCCGGAGAACTTCCTACACTACTGTGTCTTTCATCACTGCCTCAAAATATGTGACACGTGGCCATATTTTCATGCTGTAAAAAAACATTCAATGATTATATATATATACACACATATACACTGACACAGTCAGACCAACAAAAATATAAATATGTATTTATATACACACTCCCTCTCTCTCTCAATTTCAAAATGGACCCTTGTATAAACTACACTAGGCCCAGAAAGGATCTAAAGCCAAGAACTGCTCATGCAAATACAACTAATCTGCCCTAGAGGAGACTATTTCTGAGGCTGGCTGCCAAGCTTCCCTCCCTGGGGTGGATGCAGTTAGAAGAGCAGATCTAGTCTGATTTACTACAAATTGTGCCCACAACTTTTCTATACGAGAATATATTGAATGTCACCAGGCTGTTATTTTCTTCTTCTTCTTCTGTTTTTTATTTAATGTACCTTTCTCATCATTTTATTGTAAACTCTTTAGGGTAGGACTTATTTTTACAAGAGGCTTGTAAAGCCCCTTTCTTTAAGCAAGACCATCAAAGTAATGCATTAGCCCCAACTAAATTATCTGGAAACTGCTTTAATTAGCCAAAAGAAATATATATGTAGTGTATTATACATAATTTATTTGAGGAAAAAAGTGCTTTGAAAGATACAAAGGCTAGAAGTTTTTTGGGATTTTTTTTGTGTTGTTGGTTGGTTTTTTTTAATAATCCCAGGAGAAAATGTATGTAATACTTCATAATACACAATCTAATTCATAATTATTTCCTTTAAAAGATCTTTATAGATATGTACATACTTTGAACATGAATTCCTGTAGGGCTGAGGAAATACAACTTCTTTATAATGGAGTTTTTTTGAGTTTACTGGAACCATAACTTAAATTTTCGTATTCTTAGAGCAAGAAAAAACGAAGGCAAACAATGAAATTTGCAACAAAGTTAAAAATATGAGACACCTCTTCTGTCTGCATACCCTTTGGAAAATATTAGCTAATTATATTTAACATAGAATGAGAACATAATTCCCGCTGTTTTGACAAGTAACAAATTGCATATTATCACCTTGTAAATAATATTATTAAAAACAGTTGTCCTTGTCTGTAGTCTCTTCTTTGTAAGAAAAAATTAGTTTGAGGCCCGTCATTCCCAAGATGTGCATTAGAACATCAAAGCAGCAGTCTGAAGATACTGAAAACTGAAAATCCTGTACACCCTCTGCACAGAGGGAGAAATTTGGTGCTGTAATGAGATAAAAGTAAAGGTTTGTGAAGTCTATGGTAGCAGCATGATCCCTTGTGATAACCAGATTTTCAGTCATGATTAATTTGACTCAGTTATTCTACTAATAATATTATCTTGATTATAATCTAAGCATAATATTTTTTTCCATTGAGAAATATCAAGCGTACATTATTAAGCATTTTTAATTTTTATTAGTTTACTAATTAAACTGTATTGCTCACCTTTTTTTTTCTTAAAAAATTCCATGGAGAGATTAATTTTAATTCTTCGTGTTTAAACACATTATCTTTCATCCAAAGATCCAAAGGTGCTTCACAGTACAAACACTAATTTGTACTCTATGAATGATCTCACAGCAGTCCAATGAGATATATTACTAGCTGTTATTTTTTAAGGCTGTTTTTCAAAATAAAATGTTCACATCCTTCAGCAGGATATAATAACATGTACATTTACATGTTTGCAGAGTCCTTTTCAAGTCAAGGGGCAGCACTTGCTGGTAGCACAAAGATTCGATCCATGCAGTAACCTTACTGAAAGATAATAACTTACATTAAAAGTAGGAAGGCTTTTTTCCATTAACTTCAAAGGGGTCAGGTTTTCGTCTAATAATACATAATGGTAGGAGTGTCAGATATAGAAAAGGAACAGTAAAAATCATTGGATATTCTATACACCAGTGAGATGCAGAATGTACTCACACAGAAGTTTGATATGTAGGTTTAGTTGTTTCCCAATTGTATTCTTAATTTAAAAAAAAAAAGTGTGTGTGTCCCGTTTTGAGACAAATTAAGGGAAATGCTCTGGAAGGAGTGTCTGCTCCAAAGAAGGCAGATTACAACCACCCCTCCCCAACCAGGTTTGGGAAGAAATTCCTTGGAGGAAAGTGAGAAAAAAAGTTATCTTTTTAGCAAGCAGAGTGCACGCAGGCATGGAAAAAAGAATAATGCTAAATAATAAAACCTCTTCCTGTGGAGACAATCTGGTAAAATTCAAAGTCCTTTGTGGTGTGGCTTTCTCCTCTCTGGAACTGGGGTTCAGCGTGGGCCCCTCTGGGCCACAGTGTAGGGTCTCCTGGTGTGTTCTGGAGCTGCTGAACAGTCTCGAAGAGAAGAAGAAGAAACCAAAGTCCCAGGGCTCCGTACTTTAGCTAACAAACAAGAAGCTAGCTAAAGAGAAAAAGGAATGTAACTCTCTTCCCTGCTGCAGAAGCCAAGCAGCTGGGCAGAAGAAAGCCAGCAAGCTATCTCTGTTTTTGAACACAGTGCTGAAGGAATTCCACTGGCGTCCCCCTGCTGCCCTTTCTTAAAGGTACAGAAAGTCACAGGATTCATGTCTGGCATAGGGCAGATTATAGGGAATACAGTATCATACAGTCATCCCAGGACAGTGTGTAAGAGCGTTGCTTCTTCAAATATGAGGCCATACCAAATGCTGGATCAGTTTGGATCCTTAAAGCTAAGAAGCAACACAGCTGTAACAACCTACTTTCATGGGGATGATGCAGTGGAGACCTCTGTTGATTACATGTCAGTGTTGTAACCACACTGCAGAATTGATGAGCGGTCAAATGAGTCATGACAGAAAGCGTGGCTACAGGAAGTTAATACACTGCTACCATACATGGCCTTTACCTTTTTGATTCAGGCACTTAGAAAAAGCAGAGCTAAGTTTTACTTTTCTTTAAACAAAAATGAGTTCTAGAGTAATTTATTTTTCACTTTTTAATCCATATTTAAACCAAGATAACTGAAACCAGAATGTGGACCTTGTAGTTGAGGGTAAAACTATTTAAAAATGTGCTATAATTGTTAAAGATATAGTCAAACCAAATACAATGATCTTAGAAATACCGTAACGAGAGTTTGTGTTAATCAGATCTATGCACAGAGACAGAGCACGCCTGCAAGCCTATGATTCACTAGCATGGAGACATGGTAGGTGGCTCCTATTACTGGAGTATTGGAATGGAAGGATACAGGCTCTTTAGGAACGACTGGCAGGTGAGACAAGAAGTAGGTGTTGCCCTCTATGTCAATGTTCAGCTGGAGTGCATGGAGCTCTACCTGGGAATGGATGAGGTGCTGACTGAGAGCTTACGGATCAGAATTAAGGGGAGGGGAGGGAGAGGTGGTGTTACAATGGGCGTCTGCTACAGACCATTTGACCAGCAAGACTGAGCAGATGAGCCCTTCTATAGATAGATAGGAGCGTTCACAATTCCTGGTCTGAATGGGGAACTTCAACCACCCCAATGTCTGTTGTAGGGACAACACAGATAGGCATAAGCAATCCAGAAGGTTCTTGAAATACATTGATGACAACTTCCTTCTCCAAGTAATAGAGGGGCTAGGAGGAGAGGTGCTATGTGGGACCTTATTCAAACCAGAAAGGAGGGGCTGCTGGGGAATGTGAAGCTCAAGGAAAGCCTTGTCTGGAGTGACCACGAAATAGTGGAATTTGAGATCCTTAGGGCAGTGAGGATGGTGTGCAGCAAGCTGACTGTCTGTCAGCCTTACCGCCACCCCTGGTAAGGTGATGGAACAACTCATCCCAGATATCATCTCTAAGCATGTAGAAAAAAAGGCTAGAGAAGAAGGTAGATCTCACAGAAGGTAGATCTCAGAGGGCTGTGATCAGTGACACAGAGTCTAGTTGGAGGCCTGTAACTACCAGTGTTCCCTAGCATTCAGTACTGGGTCCAGTCTTGTTCCACTTATTCATCAAAGACTTGGATGAAGGGACAGAGCACACCCTCAGCAAGTTTGCAGATGATACAGAACTGGGAGGAGTGGCTGACACACCAGAAGGCTGTTCTGCCTTTCAGTGAGACCTGGACAGGCTGGAGAGGAACCCAGTGAAGTCTACCAAAGGCAAATTCAGGGTCCAGCACCTGGTTAGGAGCAACTCCATGTACCAGTAAAGGCTGGGGGCTGACCTGCTGGAAAGCAGTTCTGTGGAGAAGGAGTGGGGGACCTGGTGGCCAAGATGTCTGTGAGCCATCTGTGTTCCCAGGTGGCCAAGAAGGCCAATTTTTTCTGGGCTGCATTAGGAAGAGCATTGCCAGGTCGAGGGAGGTGATTTTGCCCCTCTACTCAGCCATGGTGAGGCCTCATCAGGAGTGCTGTGTCCTGTTGTGGTGTCTCCTTTTTCCGCCCGTAGTTGGTTTATCCCCGTTATATTTGGTTTACCCTGGTTATCAATCCTGTGTGCTCACCACCCCTTTCCCCTCCCCGTTCCAGAAAGTTCTTCTCCCCTCCATGCCCCTTGGTCCCTTTGAATGCCCCTCTTCCCATTGTTTCCCCCCAGTTGGATCAATATGTGAAACCCCGCCTATGATCCCTCCCCTTAACCTCTCCTATTGGCCCTGAGATTGTTCCTACCCCTTGTTCCATCCCCCTTTAAAACACGGTGTAACCTCCTGTTCTCCGTCTTCGGTCCCTGGAGCCTCTGAGGATAATAAACTGCCTTGGATACTAAACCGAAGTCCCCCCCTCTCCTCCTGCCTCCACACGCGCCTGCAGACAATCTTACTTGCGAGCTTTGCCCCTCGCGCTGGGACTTATTCTACCCTGATCCCAGGACAGCCACAGACTTGGCTCTGCAAGCCACCGGGCAGCTCCGACAGCGTCAGTGTCCAGTTCTGTTCTCCCCAGTCCAAGAAAAGGAACTATGGCAGAGGGTCCAGCAGAGTGTTCTGAAGGTGCTTAGGGGACTGGAGCATCTCGCTCAGAATGAGGGAGTTGGGCCTGTTTAGCCTGGAGAAGAGACAACTGAGAGGGAATCTTGTCAATGCATATAAGGATCTTACTGGCAGACGTCAAGAGGATGGAACCAAATTCTCTTCAGTGGTGCCCCATGACAAGGCACGGGGCAACGAGCACAGATTGAAACACTGGAAGTGTCATCTGAATATGAGGAAAAGTTTTTACTGTGAGAGTGACAGACATGTTCTCATGGAACATGATGCCCAGAATGGTTGTGGATTCTGCTCCTCTGGAGATATTCAAAACCAGCCTGGACTCGATCCTGTGCAACCTGCTGTAGCAGGGAAGCTGAACTATTTGATCACCACAAGCCTCTTCCCATCCCAACCAGTCTGAATGAATCTGTGTAAAATACGTGACAAAAAAAAGAAGTGTGTATACCTGAAACAGTGTCCTTGGGTACAGGGCTTACCTTAGGGTATTGCTTAAGGCTCTCTCACAGGAATCAGAGATCAGGTGCTTGGCAACTCAAAGGACTGAGTCAATTATGTTAAAAAAAGGCAGTGGAACACTCATAAAGTGCATGTAACAGCTGCATGAAATGGCAATATGCTATTATTACAAGGAAAATAAAATGGATCATTATAAATGAAACACACAGAGGATTGTTATCAGCAGAACAATTGTTATGTATTGAGCCATCAGAAACACCCACTTGGAAATCCTTAACAAAATGCTTAACATTTTATAAATAGAATTTCCAAGGAATTTAGAGATCAATACAACTGTCTAGCCACCTTCCACCTGTCTGGAACTGCCTTCCAATAAGAGTAAAAGAGAGAAACAATTTAAGTAGCTTTAAAGTGGAGCTTAATACATTTTTGAATGGATTATAGGAAGCAAGAAATGCCTGTTAGAGCAGAGGATAGGAATCAATGGCCTGGGAGGCCTTTCAGTATCATATCTTGTGCTCCAGAAACTTTCTTTGCTGCCTTTTCTCCAATAAGCATAGATTCATCACAGAAGACAGGTTTTAACAAAACACCCTGTTGTTAGAAAGTTGTTCTAGCTAATAGTGGTGTTTCAAGAACATTTAATCTTCAAGTAATTCTAATATTAACCCTGTCATAGTGAAGTAGGAATCCATACTTCATGATTCACTATTTATAATCAACAGCAGAAGTGTCTAAAATCAATAGCTAACATGCAACAGGGCCTTAGAGGGAATTAGGAGTGGTGTGAAAACAGCAGTTGCTCTACAATATGCCTGTGCCAACTGAGATCAGATGAAATTTAAATTTTTTTTGTTTGGTCACAACTAGAATTTACATATACACTCTCCATAGGAAGACCTATTCAAAGGCACATCATTTCTGGGGTTAAATCCGTGTTTATTCATGCGCCTTACATGCACCTCTAAGGAATATCTACACACACAAAGAGGAGAAGAAGCCCTTAAGGTCAAGTGGGGATCCATGGGAATTCTTCCTATTCTAGCTGAAGAACAGAGAAAAAAACAATCAATGCAAATTCTTCTTGGCTGATGTGCCGCAAGTTTCTCATTATGGTAATTAGTGACGCATGAACACTGTTAGACTTTGCTGCGTGTTATATCCCTTAATGCTCACTATTTACTGTAGTGCCCAGAGGCCCTAAAAGGAACACTGAGCCAGTGCAGCACAGCTGGGAGGCTGACAGGGCTGCAGGAGGAGGAAATGCTGCTGCTGGTTTTATTAAGGGACTCAAGCATCTCATGTTCCCTCCATCTTCATTAATGGCTCCAGCTACTGAAATAGAGTAAAGGGACGAAAATTATTACCCCTGTTGGGCTCAAGAGCTATGTGTACATGGTGTTGCACCTGGGGACTCTGATCTGTCCGTGGCATGGTAGCCTCTCCTTGCACTGTCCATAATCAGTAAGGACTCATTCTTGAAAAAGACCTTATAAAGGATATGAGGAGTAATGCGAAAAGTATTTTTTTTCTTGTCTGATTCTAAATGTTTCTGTTGTCATTCAGAGGCAGGTCACCCACATGTAAATGTGGCCCTTGTTATATTGCCAGGGACAGAGAGACTTTGGACAATCTGCTGTGCAAAGGCTGATTGCACAAGTTTAAGCTTCCTGAGGGCTGCTTTAACTTATCTTACCGATTTTTCTGAAACTTGGGGAGAGAGAAGACTCTATACTAAAACTGATTCATTCTATTTATCTTATTTTTCTCTTTGCCCCTTCTGAACAGCCACCAAACCCTCTGTCTGTTTTTTGTTAGCTATTAAAAGTATTTTACCATATTCACCAAAATACTTTCCTGAAATAATTGATGTATACATCATATAGGTTAGAGAAACTATGGATCAAATGCTTGGCTGAAGATTAGAAAACTGTTTTATCTCTTAGTCTTAGTTAATTGAGACCACTTCTAAGCTTATGCTTGGTACTCCAATACAAGTGTTAGAAGTTAATCTTTTAAGTCTAACTATTCACCTAGTCTTTCCTTATGTCAGGGAGACAGAAGGCATCATCAAAGATTTATCTCATTCTGTAACAGACATTTAAGACATTTCAGATAAACCATGCTCATGAGGTTCCTTTTTGTTCTTGTAGGTCTAGGCTCAATAGGTTACTATGTCTAAAGTTAAAATGTGTAGGACAGACAGTATAAAGAAGTGAAATGTGATTTACATGCTTCACCCAATGAGGGTGAAATAAAATGCTGGGATTTAAAGGAAAGATTTGCCTAGATGCTGTCAACCACAAGCAGATGGCTGGCATTTTAATGTAAATGTAATATAAAGAAATAGTAGCCAAAAATACTGGTGGGTAGCATGTGCAAATTGTGTTTCAGCAGATAGACATAACGAGTTAGTAATAAGAAATTATGTATCTGATAAAATGGTCAGCTTAATATATGAAATAAGGCAGAATGAGAATTTTTGTGCATAAAATTTCCTATTTCTAGAATTATATGCTCCTGAAATGATGGAATAAATGTTATCAGAATGTTGGTGCACAGCTACTCTTTCTGCTATTTTAAACTATGGAAAAAACCCAAACAAAGCAACCAACCAAACAAAGAAAAACCCCACAAAAAAAGCCCTACAAGCCCAAACACACCAAATAAACAGATATCTGGTATTACATAGTTGACACTTTACATATTTGCACTTTTATTTAAAATGTACTCGTTTTATCATCACATGCCTTTATGCTGTATCAATTCAGAACCAATCATTCAAATCCAGAAAATCCTCTTTGAAATGTGCATGCTACATGGTAAACTTACCTGAACATATTTAATGAAGAAAAATGTTCAATTTTGAATGTACACTATGAAGTTGGCAGCTTTTTCTACGTTATATAATAGCTTAAAAATGCAGCTTAACACTTCTATCTGATTAGTATGAATGATTCAATAAAAACACCTTAACTGCGTAGAAACTGGAGATGATATAGCCTAACCCAGCTGTCATGCAATTTATAAATACAGAAGCAACTACCCACATCTGTTCTCCTATTTTCTTTTTTCAATTTAAGAGGGAAATTGACCTTACAATCTTCAACGTGACTTCAGGTCATTGTTATTAGTGATGAGAAAATGCTGTGCTCTTCTTTTGACTGAGTCTGGCAAACCTCCCAGATATTTTACAATCACGGTATAAAAGCTCTGAAATGCTGTACAATATTTTATTTTTTTCAGGTTTAGGCACTTGTTGTAGTAACCTGTACAGCTGGCAAATAAAAATCTTTTTGCAGGAAGTCTGTGGGCTTTTTTTCTTTTAAAATGATGCTTCTCCTTTGAAACCTTGAATTCTAAAATAACTTGGCTGGAATGAGTAAGTTACTAGGTGTTCCTTTTAGGCAAAGCAGTTAGTAATTTCCATTTAGGGATCATGGGTAAGGGAACAGTATTATTATTTTTCAAGTTTCAGGAAGAACAAATATTTGTGTGTAAAATTAGAGTTGACTTGAGGCTCATTCTCAAGAAAGCACAGATCCACAAACACAGAAGTATGGAGATTTCTATTCTCCCTGCATGAAGGAAAGAGAAAATCCAGCTTTTTGCAGTATAATTCCCATTAACTACAGTATTATTCATGCATAATCCTGTTTAAATTTTTTGATGTCTAAGTTAAAAAAATCAACAGTTTAAGTACCCCAGTAAGAGAAATTTATCATAATTCAGCAGCATCCAACAGATCTCCGTAGGAACTTGTTTTACTTCTTATCTTCTATCTGCAGGAATTCAGGATCCATGCATAAGTCGTGATGTTTATTATAACAACTAGCAGACTATAAGAACTGAAATAAAAATTGATGAATATGTTTATATTCAGATGGGATACAGGGATGCTGCTCCTGGGGGCTATGTTCTTATCTCCACTTTTTTAAACTGTTCTGTTTCATGTGGTATTAAGAGAGAAAGATATTCTTCCTGTATTAGCTGGTTAATATAGTGCACACACACATGATTTTTGAACTGGGACTGGGATTGAGGTTTCCACTTTTTCTCAACACTTAGGCAAGAGAATCATGCTTAGAAACTTTCTGGGATAAAATGAATGTTTAACAATCCTTAGAGAAGACAAACAACAACTGCAAGAAAAAGGTACTCTTTATCTTTCCATTAAAATAGATTGTTGTTCAATGAGCAATTCTGGTAAATTTGAGCAGAAATATTAAAATAAATTTTCTTTCAGCAATAAATTAGAAATTTAACAATGCAAAACCACAATCTGCTTGTTTGTTTGTTTGGGGTTTTTTTGTTAAGCAAATATGTCATCTAAACTGGTTATTTTACAAAGTCTTGACAATTTCTTTAGAAAACAACATAAGCTACTTCAGATGTCACAGCATTCCTGCATTTTTCCCTCAAGGAAGAGGGGAGGAGAGTAAGATAAACTGTAGATATTGAGGAAAGCAGATTCAATTGCCATTGGCAAAATTTTATGGCTCTTTAACCAACCTCCTTGGAGAAAGGCTGGATGAACAGATAGGCTTTGTGGCACAATTTTAAGACTTAGCAAATTCAGTACTGTTGAACTCTAGGGGTAGCAAGACCAAGGATTCTTTGTTGAAAAAATCTGCAAAGAGTCATCACAACTAGTCATCTCCCATTATAAAATAGGATAGCCACGTATCTAAAATACGGAGTTAATACAAGGAAGCAGAAATTTTCATGGTGTCATCCAGGAACTTAATCATATAAGCTTAGGCAGAGGTGGGAGAAAGAATATTTATTATCCAGTTATTTACCAGGAAAGTTTTATTATAATCATGAAATGTAGTAGTAATGTAGCAGTATAGACAACTCTTTAAAATTTAAAAGACCTTAAAACTCAAGAAAAATGATTTGTTTTGTAAAATGAATAGATGACTGAATATACACTGCACAGGACCTTTATTACTTTTCCCACCATTAGCTGTTATTTGATAACCCTGCTGTTAATAAGTAAAGACAAGGTCTGACTTAAGCTCTACTTCAATTTAACTGCCATAGCAATTCTTCTAATTGACTGTCTGCAGCTAATTTGTTGGGGGTTTTTTTTGTCTGTGTATGGTGAAACCATTGTTTTCTACAGTTAGAAGAAACAAGCAGTTCTATGCAGAATTAAATATTTGTGGTACTAAGGTAATGCCATTAGGTAGAGAAATACAGTCTTGGTACAACAGCACATGGCTTGAGAAATGGGGACACAGGATCTGGCATAGGAATGGGCGTGGGATGACAGAGGATGGGTCACAGGATGGCACTTCAGACCCCGTGGTAATAACTCACTCATGGTCAATTACAGAAATGCAGATCTGTGAAAAGCTGGTTTTAGGGATAGAAAAAATAAAGAAATAGTATCTACCTATATGTTAAAAGTATCCAGTAAGTAAATTTGGAAGTAAGGTGGAGATGCAGTCCAACAAAAAATATGCAGAGGTGTAAAAAAAAGTTAGCAAATACAAAAATGGCCCTAAGTGAACCATAAAGTGAAGAAGAAACCATCAACATAAATATCATGTTGCTTTCACTGAAGGACTCCAGATGCTTACAGTTTACCATAGCAATGTCCCCACACATCCTCCAAGAAATTAAATGTGAAGTGTGAAGTAGAAGGAGGGAAAGCAACAAGTGAAAAAAATGTCAGAATCAGACCTGTTCCATATGGTCTTCATTGTGCTACTACTGTTTTGGATAACCGGTTTGAATATTCAGAGTCAGAAATGTTTCTAAAATGCTTTAGTTGCATATTAATTTTTCCTTTTAACATTCTTGCACTGGGAAGGAATGGGAAAAAACCCACACTAACATAAAAAGTGTGATGATATCACTTAACATTTTTCACAGAGTCATAGATATGTAAGTTTCAACTGTTTAGCCACAGAGAGCTGGTTGCTTGGGCAACACAATGGATTTGAAATTTAGATTCCTTGATTCTGCAACAAATACTCTTTGTAATCCAAGAATAGTCACAAGTATTTCATTGTCCATCTGTTAACTTTATTGCATTCCACCTTTGTCTCTGGTATTTTTTTTTCCTTCAGATCTATGGTGGTGGGTTTTTTTGTTTGTTTGGGGGGGGTGTGTGTATGGTTTTTGTTTGTTTCTTTCTTTCTTTGGTTTTATTTTCTGTGGGTTTGGCTTTTTTTTTTCTTTTTTGTACAAGACTGATCAGGAGGACAATTTACTGCTGATTAGGTTTGGAAAGTGCACAGAAGAATAGATGTCTGTTTGATTATCATCAGCTGTTCCAGCAATACCACTAAAAATCCTATTCAGCAACCATTCTTAAATATTTTTTCTGGTGAAAAAAGTTTTTGAGTCAGGGTTTGAAGGCAACACCTCTATTTTTCTTACATTTTCTGTGACAAGGATCTGTTTTGACTTGAATCCAGACATGAGGTTGCTATTTCAATAATGATGGCAACAGTGAACTAATTTTGATAAAACTTGCAACTAAAGTATTTAATACTGAACTATACTAGGACAAAGAAGCAGGTTCCTAAAACAAATTAGGAAAAGTAATGGTTCTTATTTTAACAAAATCTTATAAGAAAATCAAAACAAAATAAAAGGAATATTTTTATAATGCAGGTGTTCAATAGGATTTTTATAGCATTTGAGATAATTGATGTCCAATTTTTATTACCAAAAAGAAAATCAAATGCAATATGTTCAAAGGAACTAGAATGAAGGATCCATCATTAAGTGAATGAGACACTTTGATTATCCATGGGTCATTAGTTCAATATGCTTTAATGGCTCCTAAAGAGCTGTTGCACATTCTGAGAGTGCTTACTGACTGCCTTAGCTTATAAATGCATCAATACAGAAGAAAAAAATATCAATATCAGAAAATCATCTTGGTAGGTCTATAGCTGATTCAGAATATTTATGTCCACTTTTCAGTTATTATAGTCATAAAATACCTATGTTTTATTCAAGACACCAGCTATTGGTCATAGTGACATGACACAATCATTGTTTGAAATTGTTACTCTTTCTACATTTTTTGAAATTTATACCACATAAAATCCAAGTTGTCACCCTGCAGAAATTATATTGGCTCTTTTAATGTGCAGGTTAGGTGGATTTTAAATGGCCATGTGTAAGAAAATAGTCCAGAAAATTCCTGCTCAGTAACCTGGGACCATTTAGGGGTCTTTGCTTTTCAGTGTTTTAGAGGTGTCCCTCAATTTTCGGTGGGAGACTACTTAGACACTAGCATTGATACTATGGGCAATACAAGACAATCTTTTTCTGCAATCTTGTGTTGCTTTGCATGAGCTTTCAATCTGGAGCTTCGGTCTACTTTATTAACTTTTTCATCTGTTCTGACCCACCCCCAGATCATTCTTCTACAGTTATTGCACTATGGTACATACAAGCTCACTGAAAAAAAGGGTTTTTTTTTTGCTTTCCATTTCCTTTTATGTCCATTCCTGCCCTAAAAATTATTAAATAGGATATCTCATGACAGAAAACACCTTAGCTGGGCAGACATGCATAGCCGCATGCCTTCATGATATAAAAAAGATAACATTAGCATATTTCCTAGGTAAAATAAGGCAGCAATTTCACACTGAAGTGGTGAAAAATCTTTTCATGGGATCATATGATTGAATTTTGAAGGGGCCTCAAGAGGCCATTTATTTCAACCTTGTGCTTGGATCAGGATCATCTCTTAGACCAGACGAGGTTACTCAAAACTTTGCCTAGTTGAGGCTTGAAGATCTCCAAGAATGTACGCATGACTTCTTTGGACAACCTGTTTCTCCACTTGACTGTCTTCATCATGAAAAAGATTTTCGTAACATGCAGCCTGAACCTCTCTCATTTCAAATTATGCCTATTGTCTGTTGTCCTCCCATCCTGGACAGCTGTGAAGCACCTGGCTCCATCCTCTTCATTAACTTCCTCATAAGAAAGGGAGGAATGCTGTTAGCTCTCCCCAAAGCCATCACTTCTCCAAGAGGAATGAGCACAGTTCCCTCAGCCTATATTATTTTGATACTATTAACTATATTTTAAAAATTTGTAAATATGTTCCGTAAACCTTACTTTTAAAATCATTGGATTAACATGCAACAGCCTTAGGCTTAGATTCAACAAATGATTTATGAGCTTACCTGCTGTGAAAGCTATTATGATCTAATGTTAGCAGTTAGAAGTTGAAAGCATAAATATTTTGTTGGATCTGGGCCATGGCATTTTCCTTGCTTGTTCTCACTTTGCCCTTAGTCATACATCTATCCAATTACAGTTAATTTTATATTATACGCTGTTCATGCAATCTTTTTCCCATATGTCCTTTTTATTCATACCGAGTAATGCACTGGCTCCTGAAAGCATGTGTAGCCTCAATCAGCAATACATGGTTTGGCCTCAGCATAATAGGCACCCACAGGATATCTATAAATTCCTTATTATGTCTCTTCTCTCCAAGTTCTGCCAACTTCTTCCCATTCTTCTTCAGCAATTCATCAGCTCCTTGTTCCTGTCTCAAAGGAGGTATCATTTCAATACTTTTTTATCATTAACACTTCTCCAAGTCTCTTGCCTGTTACCCCTAAGACTAATTCCCTCAAATCTATCAGTCAAGGAGCCATTATTCCTTTTACTTTCTACCTGTCTAGCCATCACTAGACCTAGCTGGTTTCTCAATCCTGGATCTTCTTATACAGGTTTCTCTAGGACAGCTCGTCAGAAATCAGCAAGAATAAATGGCCTACCTCAAGTCATCTTCTATGGTTCTCAAGTGTCATGGTCTTTCAAGAAGTGTACTTTATGTCCTTACTGTTTCCTACCTGGAGAAAAGGAACTTAATGGCTCCACGTATTAGCCAGACAAGAAAAAAGGATTGTCTGCAACAGCAGTGTGCAGTTGTTGTGAGTAGGACCCTACCTTCTCTTCCGTCACAACTGAAACAAAGGCGGTACTAATTGGAAGAGGCAAGATAGAAATGTGATTGATATAGCATACAGTATAAATATCCTGGATTATTATGGTAAAGAAAGGGGGGAGGATAGAGGAGGGGAAAGGTTATGCCTTTGTTTGTTAGTTAGTTAGTTTGCTTTAAGCATGGAGGTTTTTGTAATTAGACCATGTACTTTTTAAGACTGAACATGAAAACACATTGTAGTATCAGCAGCACATCCTCGCTTTTTAATATTAAAGCTGACTTCTTTTTTCTCCCTGCATGCTTACACAGTCCAAAATCTGAACCTTCTCTTTCAGTTTTTACTTGCCTGTAACTTCTCTGTTCTGACATAGAAAAGGAAATTATCCACATTACTCTAGGTATCAGCTGAATCGATGTAGTAGTCCATCTCTCTCCTACTACTCTGTACTGGTTGCTGATTACCATGTGTGCCTTGGGATAGCTAGCCTTTTTCTCTTTCCCAACAAAATATATAACAGTTGCCATCTGTGGCAGGAAGGATTGTGAGTTTCTTATTTCCCTTAATTTATGACAGGGTTTCTCTGCACAAAAAGAATGACCAGATCCATGAAGTAATTACATGCCCTCTTGCACAGGTATTCAGGAGCAACTGAGAAAGGACCAGAGGTGGGAAGGACCCCCACTATCTGTAACTGGAAGACATATTTTTGTCTTAGATTACAATGTAAGATGTAACCAAAAGTATGTATTCTATCACCATCTGTTAAAACCAGGTGGGGCAATGTTCTTTATCTCTTCCGTGACACATCTCTGATAACTCCCTCCGGGCGCTATCTCCGCTATTGAGCCATCCAGCCTCACTGCATTACTTATAAAATTACATCAGCCCATTGTGAGATGCCCCACCCAGGGGGAGGAACCAAGCATTCCTACCTGGATATAATCTGAGGTTTGGAACACCACAAGCAGCCCTACTTACTGGATTCCCAGAGGACAACAGCTACATAACCACCACTTGACCTTCAGAGGAAGGCCAGACCCTTCTATATCATCACCACTTTGACAGAACCACATCTATCACTTCAAAGAGAACTGCAGCCACCCCTTAATCGGACTGCTGCCACCACCCTGCCTGGCAGGGTGTCAGGTCATATCCTCACTCTGTCAGGTTAAGCCAGTGTTTCTGTATTATTGCCTTGTTATATATACATATGTATTAGTCAAGAACTGTTATTCCTGTTTCTCGTATCTTTGCCTGAAAGCCCCTTAATTTCAAAATTATAACAATTCAGAGGGAAGGGGGTTACATTTTCCATCCCAAGGGAGGTTCCTGCCTTCCTTAGCAGACACCTGTCTTTCAAAACCAAGACAATTTTGCACTAGCAAAGATATAATGTCAGTTAAATTCTCCTTAGAAAAATGTGGAGACAGGGCAGAGTAATAAGGTATTATCCATGGAAAAGAACACAGGTTCAATTCACAAGCTAGCTTTCCAACTTTTTCACTCATTTTTCCCAGTACTTTTTTCATTTAATTTCAAACCACTTAATTAAAAGTGTGAGCTTTTGTCATTCTGGCCTGTGTTTTTGTGGAGACTTTGTATGGTACAGCTGATACTAGCCCAGTGTGAACTGCTGTTGGGTCTACTAAAGAGACACAGTGTGGTGTGATGATGTTTGTTTCTGCTGAGATTTAATGGCTATTTGACTTGGCAGCTGCTTTCTAAGACATGGTTCTCACAGGGGATCTCTCCATTTCAGCAGCCATAGTATAGGCTTCCTCTCTGGTACCGAGTGTCAAACATCTGCTCTCCTCTTATCTTTCCCTTCCAGTTTTCCCTGTCTCTGGCATAGTTTACTGCGGGACAGAAATGTCCTATTTAACCCTTCAGGATTGTGACAGCAGCTTTTTCTTGCTTAGGCCCACTATGAATAGGAATTTGTAGATACTTCAGAAAACATGGGGAACTACCATGACATGCACTTTCCATCTTTGCCACTGTTGCATACCTACTATTGCATTCCCCTCCACAATGATCCTTCAAGTGCCAGGAGTGATCCTGACAGTGCCACAGTCACCATCATCTGCTGAAGGGATTAGTGAGCTCCAATATTCTATTAGTACTTATTTTTGCACCCATTTGGCTTCATTTTCACCCCAGTTCACTTGCCCATTTTCTAGCACACTGCATTGCTCTACTCTAGTTCTGCCTTCCTTCCCTATACAGGTTATTAAAATGGAGCCCAGGACAATTACTGGTGTGTTTAGTTTTTAATTTTTGCTAGTTCAACAGAGAATTTAATAGAAAGGGATTGTCAACTTAAACTTCTATTTCTTTTCTCTAAGGGTCTGTCTGCAGGATCCAGTTAAAATTTTGCATTACTTGGTCCCTACCTTGCTATTGATAATTGTCTCTCAACTTCTCTACCCCATTTTTGAGAAGGAATTTTATTCAATATACCTTAATTTTTGTGAGCAAACCTCTACATGGAAATATGTCTATGTATTTCATGAGGAGAAAAATAGGTTTAGCTGTATGTGGAGATTTTAGTTTCATGTTTCCTCAGGAGTTACTACGATTGCTTTCATAGCCCATACTTAATCTCCTTTTCAGCCAATTAAGTCATCAAAAGAACCTGTAAAGAAATGAAATACTGTATTTGCTTGCAATTTATGACAGTATTTGAGGGCTTGTACAAATATATGTGACTCCATTACATCCTACTAGCAGAAAGAACTCTGTCCTCTACTAGTTATGTTTAGGACTGGAATTTGGATCAATGGTTATTGTCCAGTAAACCAGTATCTGTGAAGGCTCCCATCTTTGATAGGCTCAGGCATCCAAGCTTTCAGTGAAGCATAACAGGTAGACTTCCAGATCTTCAGTTTTCACAAATAAAAAACTGTATTCTGAAAAAAAATCTGAGTAGGAGTTTCAGATACTTAAATGCTGCTATACATGGTAAATCCAGTTATACAGTTTGACACAGACTCTGGAGGTAATGGTGAAATGCCGAGCAGATGGGAGAAGAGGACATATGTGCCTAAGTGGGTTGTGCAGAAGGGGTTTAAGAAGTGTGTCATGGGCCAAGATTTGATTTGAGAATAGTGGGGCATCATGCTGGCTTATTGTTTCTTAATGTCAAATCATAGTCTTGACTGATGGATAAAGCAACACCTTCCAGTGTTCAGCATTTATTTTGCTGACATTTTAGTGTGTAGATACAGACAACTTTCCTTAGATCTAGTGTGTTGTCTAAACTTTTGATGAGAAATGTCATAAATCTTCAGAAGAGTTCAGGAAAGGACCCCAGATACTCTAAAGGAATCCACTTCAGGTGAATCATTTTGAGATACAACCTATTGGCTCTGGAGGAAAAAAAAGAAAAAACACTCTTTTCTCTTTTTTTTTTTTAGATTTCTTCCTTTTCTGTATTGGGTTCTCCTCCTGAAGAAAAAACGAGGTGCCAGGCCTCTCTAGTGACTGGTCATTCTTTCTCTCTGGCTTTTATGGGAAAGAGTTGGTGGAGAGACCTTAATAAAATTCTGATGTTTCAAGTAGAGAAATTGTAGCCTAGGAGAAGAATGCAATGGAGCTATTCCTCTGCTAACTAACCAGAGCTGGGGTAAAAACAATAGTTAGGTAATTACTGCTTTAATTTTACGTCAGAAATTATATTCAATATTTTGTATGTTAAATTCATATGCATTTTTCTTGGATCAGCTCAAGGAGAAATTTACAGAGACTACTATTTGTTGGAGAACTGTTCAAATGAAGACATAGAGAATGGTCACCATGATTATCAAAGGAAAGCATTTCGCAGATATTTTGGCTTCCTCTTTGATTGTGGAGGAAGATCAGTATTAGAATAAATGCCTATGTGATATTAATCACAAGAAAAAGGATACACACAGGGACTGAACTCATCCATAGAATTTGCATGTACTTTTAAAACTGAATTTTTTAAATATTCTTTGCTGAAGACAGCATAGGAAAAGGATGGGTTCACTAACACTTTAAACTTGCAGGAAATGCTTTACAGCATCTTGAGCTGTGCTTGTCCAGAGACAAGGACTAATTTTGGACTTCACTGGAGTGCTCTATAGTGTTTTTAGAGGCCAGCACATGGAATTTTTCTCTTTTATCTGATGAAGATGACACAGGCATGATGCTTACAACAAAGTCTGTGGGAAGATCTGCCAATATCTGCTGGAAAAAGAATCTCAGCAAAGAACCAGACAACAGGGAAATGCCTGTCTGTACTTTTTCTGGCCAGATTGCATGTAAAATTCACATAGACACAGCATATAGATAAGGCAAGGAACGCACATTCACTGCAAAAGTTGGTTTGTCTATTGACGTTGCCCCTGTAGCAGTCTCATCCTGATCGCATGCCAAATAGCTCCTGGCAGATGCTCAGCTCAGTGAGCCTACATTGCTTAGCAGCTACAGTTTAGCAAATCCTTGTAAGAGACAGAGTCAGACTGTGAAGCTGTTGGTTCAGAAGGGATCTAGCTTCAGAGGTAGATGATGATTCCATTAAGAAAGAAAACGACAGCTACAGGTTCAAACAAAGCCAGGCTTGTGCAAACCATGCTGATCTTTGACACAAGAGACAACTAATTAGTCCCAAATGACTGTATGGCAATGAAAAATATGATCCCAAAGGGAATTCTAAAGGTTGTCTTTCAGAAGGAGAAGCAAGTTCTCTAAAAAAGCTCAGATGCTCCTAAACCTTAGCTACACTGCAGGAATATTGCATGTTACAAATGGGATTTTGAAAAGTGATACAAACTCATACTATGTGGAGCTCTTGGTTCCGGTTGCTGTATGTGTAACACATGGGCTTTAATAAATTGTTAGTATATGGCACATGATAATTGTGCTGGTTCTGGCCAGGAGAGGGCTAATTTTTGCAGTAGACAGGAGGGGGCATGGCCAGGACCCCGGAGGTTATTCTGTAGTACCTCCCATCATTTTGGGGGATGGGGGAAGGCCTCTCTTCAGGGCCAGGATATTGCTGGGTTCCACAGTGAGCATTTGCATGTGGATCGCTTGCCTCTCCTGTACACTTTTGTTGCAATGTTGTTGCTGTTATTGTCTTTTTTCTTACCTCACTGCTATTTACAGTAAATTGTTCTTACCTCAACACAGGATCTTTACCTTTTGTGTCTCCAATTCTCCTCTCCAGCCCACTGCAGGGGGAAGGGGAGGAGCAGGGTGCAGTGAGCAAGCAGCACATGGTTTGGAGTGGTTTCAGTGGGAACACCAAATTGGAGAATATAATTCCTAAACCATCACAATATTTTTACATGCAGTTCAGGGTTTTTTTTTAAAGTAGACAACTGATTTTTGGCAATGATGCCAGGCTGTTCTGCAGGATGTCAATTACTGGTTTTGGAAACTTCCACTGATGGAAATTCTATAATATTCCAAGACAAGTTTCACCCTCTGTACAGTTCAAAAGTTGTGCCTAAACTAAATATAGCTTCCTTAACTTAGGAGCAGCATTTCTTGTCTTTGTTACGCAGACAAGGAATTTAGCCTTCATTTGCAACCTTTCCTGTATTTCAGGACTGAAATTTTTTTGTATAACAAGTTTCCTTAGATTCTTCTTTTCTTATACATTTGCTCAGTTCCGATGAGATAGCTAAATACAGTCTTTACATGCTGTCAGGGTAGAATTCTTCTCAGCTGCATAAACCTAAATGTGTCTGTCACATCTCTGACACACACTCACACACACAGCTGAAATGCTGTATTTATAGACAATACAAATTCATGGCAATCCATAAGAGTCACTGGAAAGGTAAGGCCTGATTTAGCTGCCCACACATTGGTGCCTAATGTCATCTGAAACACCCCATGTGCCTGAAAGATCCAGATGGGACTGCCGGGTGTGACCCAACACCATTGTAGCTGTTCATTTGACAGTGTGTATACGCCGAATTTCAGGCGAGCTGAGCAGCCTTCTGGGCTCCACTGGCTGCAGTTATTTAAGACTCTGTTCCCTTGCCCACACACACAGATGCCAAGGGCCATTTGAGATGCTGTAGTACACCCGAGCCATGCAGATGTGACCTCAGGGTATGACACAGACCAATGGTGACATGTTTTTCTGGAGGGCAGGCACCATACTATCAGGTATATCAAACTGTGCTAGACACCCACTATGAGTAGTTAAGCCGGACAGGTACTTTGGTATTTTTCAGCAGCACTGCTGTCTAACTCACTGATTTTTAATGTTGTACATGTGATCATTTATTTCTACTCTGAAGTGTTGTTTTGTTCTTGTCCCATTTTGAATTGCGCTCTGTTTGCTTTTTACTATTCTCTCCTCTTCAAACAATTTTGAACTCCAGCTCTGTGCTTCAATGTGCTTCAATCTGTTCTGAGTTTGGTATAATTTGTGAATTTAATAAACATTGCCTCTATTTCACTGTCCATATAATTAATGAAAATATTAAATTATGCCAGTTTCAGAACAGACTTCTTTGGAACACCACTTGACACAACCTTCTCTTTTGACTCCACCGCACCACAATATCTATTTTTTCTGTATGAATCTCTAGCTAATTGTACATGCAACTCACAATGTTTTGACATAGATTAATTTTCACTAATTTGTAGTGAGAATATGATGTGTGGCAGTGTCGCACACACTACTTACATTATGGTATATGACAACAAGTCTTTTTTCTTCCTTACTAGGGATTGAAGTTTCTTTGAAATTGAATAATTAGTTCTTAAATCTGTTTTGGCTGCTACTTAGCCTCTTGGTCTCTTCTGTATCCTTACCAACAGACAGTCTGTCCCAGAAGTTTTCTGAGTCTGAAAATATAATGATAGCTCTATGACATTCTGGATATTCCTTCTTCTAGGTAATCTTCGTATTTTTCCTGTTAATAATCTGGAAACTTAACTGTCTTGCACTAATAATAAATTAGTAATTTATTGTTATAAAAATAATATTTTTTATTGCTTCACCAAGTTGGAGTCTGTCAGCTTAAATTTCACCACGTCTCGATGAATAATTTACAAACTAGGAGGATATGACTTTAATTTCTCAAATATTTGAACTTCATTTGATTGTTGGTTTGTTGGGGTTTTCTTTAGATAAGGGGCTTTTAAAAGGCTTTTTTGTTTGTTTTTTCTCAGTATAAATACTATCATTGCATAAATGACAAGCAAAGATTGACTAAAATAAGTATGAAAGATTGGTTTATGATTTATCCTTAATTATTTTTTGACAGATGTTTAAAAACTTGATTAATAGTATTAATATTGTTAACAGGTGAATAATGTTTGGTTTTAAACATAAAACAAGGGTCCTTATATACTACAAGTGTGGTATTGGAGGAAATAACTAACCTGCTAAAAGTATTCTCTGTAGCTACCTTCTAAAGTAACAAGCTTGTAAATAGCAAGAAGCATTGCATACATAACACTAAAGTAATGTTAAGGCTGGGCCAGGCTTCCTTTAGTTTTTTGTGGAACAAAGAGAGAAAGTGCAAGAAGAAACTAAGACAGAAATGCCAAGCTGTAATAAAATGGTTTTATCAAAACAGGGCTGTCTGGTGCATACCAGATTCTCCTAAAGATGAAATACAAATAAACAAACAACTGCAGATAGCACTACATCATCTAAGCAGACTGGAAAACAAACTGTTGTATGGCCTGGACAGTCTGTTATACAGACTCAAGGCAGATCATAAACAAAAAACAAGCTTCTGCAATTTCAGAGGAAAAGCTGAGCCATGATTATATATGCTTTAGAATTTCAATATGCAGGAAACAAGAAATAGCTTATTAACTCTTGCTGCATAAATACCTCGGGAAGCATCTTGATAAAAAGAAATCCTTCTGTCCCACTTGGATATGAATTAAGAGAAAAGAAATTCAAACAAACTTTCTATTACATATAAATGTTGGGTAATTTGAAAATTCTGCCTTTCCAAGTGAACCTTGGGAAAACAATGTCATGGAGATATTCCTTTCATAAGGAAGGAATCACCCATAGGTGATTTTAGTTCAGGAGTGAATCAAGGGATTTTCATATTATACTGTCAGAAATAAGCTGCTGAAGTTGCTCCAAAACTTCTGGGTAAATGCAACAGACTGTACATAAATTACCATAAAGTGTTGGAAGAGCTTGTTTCCCATTCTGCGTGAGCACTATCTGTTATAATATTTAAGATCTTATGCAGCTAAACTACTCAGTATGTCTCAAGTTTTTAACCTCTTGGGGAAAAAGGGAAGAAAAATATGTGTAATGTTGTCCTGAATGAAATCTGAAATACATATCCTAATGGCAAGGTACTGTGAATATCAAGGGAATTGGAAAATTCACTGGAAAGTTCACCAAATTAATTTTTTCAGTGAATAATATCAAGGAACTTCTCTTTTTGCACCTATGTGATAATTTGGTTATTTTACATTAAATGCTTTTGGTTTTGATCTTGAAACTCTATAAATTATTTAAAAGTTTCATTGAGAAACTTTCTACTGTTTGCATGGTTTATTTGTTTTTAAGACACAGAGACTATAACCAGTACTCAGAATATTTTCATCTCAGTTTATGTCTTTATAACACATTCTGTCATTTGAATTGCAACATATGTGGGGAAAAAAGAGTGTGGGAAAGTTTTAATAATGAGAGCCTCAGTTCCCAAGCTTTCCAGTCATTTATGACAAAATGATGAGGAAAAGGTAGAAACCCAGCTCATGGAAGAGAGAGAGAAAACCAGAAAGATGTAAAGATAAACTCATTCCTTGTCCTTTAAAAACATGTCGTTGGGCACATTTTTGTTTAAAAACAAACAAAATATCTAGTTTCTAGTCCATTGTTAAATATTAAAAATATTCGTAAAAGAGAATTGTTGTTGTCCACCTAACCCTATTACTGAGATTAGAAAATTTTTTCAACTGCTGTAACATTGTCCTAATATGAACCTGTGCTCTAAGAGAGAATGCAGGTATGTCAAGAATAATGTTTTTCAGATAATGCGTTATTTTTTGCAGCCTACTGGATAAAGACTTTCACAGGGAAAGAATCTTAAAGTAACATGTATGTATTATTTAATATGTATGATGTAATATAAAGTATTATTTATATGGTACAATTATTATTATTGTTTTATAATTTTCCTTGGTTAACATAAAAACTGATTGTAAATCAAGAGAGGATTAAACATTATATGTGTTTATGCCATCAGGGAATTTCAATAAAAATTAGAATAAGTTTAGTTTTAAGCACATGCTTTTTCTTTAATTTTTTTTTTTTTTTTTAAATTGTTTTCCTGTGATATTTAGTGTCTGCATAAGGAACAAATTAAAAGAGTTTAACATTATAGTGTCAACATTTAGGAAAATAACTTTTAATATAATTGGCATTTAGGTAATTCAATGGCTGCTTATGTGCCTATCTTCTTGATGGTTGAACTCTGCTGGACTTCTGATTGATGTTTTTTGATTGTTTTGATCAGCATAAACCCAGACTTGATTAATGAAGATACACAAAGGAAGCACAATTTCCTGTTGGGGTTCAAGATTTACTGCACTAGAAAATTAGAATAAATGTAGCACCTTACAATATGAATTGGATTCATTAATATTTGATTTATTATTTCTTGGTGCATTTTAGCATCATATGATAAATCCATCAATTAACCTTTGCTAGGCCTAATAGGCTTCATTTAAATTTTGTAATTTCATATTTGTCTTGAAATTGCATGCTCATAAATACGTTGAAGTTTGTGATTTATCTAAAAAACCTGAAATTAATGTTTGCATAAGATGCATGCTACAGTTAGCTGATGAATTACCTTTATTTGGAATATGTATTTTATACTTTACTCAGTCTGGTGTTCACAGACCTTGCAGTGTTTTCACACTACCAAGGTTTATCTGCTTTATTTGACTGCTGACAGAGTATGGAATTTTAATCTGTTATTGTAACAGTTTGAAATGAAGAGAAATTTGTGTTATACTTTTATTGCTGCCTAAGTTGCTGCCAGAAAATCTGATTGAAAGTACTGAGAAAGCAGCCATGAAGAGGAAAGTGCAAGCAATCTTCCATTCTCTGTATTATGGCCTGACACATATTAGATCAGTGTCTTTTTGTGCAACAGACAGTCTGCCATAATGAATATCAATTTCATGCATGTTACGCACAGGCAAGTCTTACTGCTCACCTTTTTCCTACAGTTTTCTTAAAAATCGAACTGGATTGTGAAGTCTACTGCAGTTGCCACATTCTTAGCATGAAGTAAAAAGACATTTTGCTCAAACCTTCCCTGGAAAAAGCTTAAATTTAGAAATATATTCCTTTGAAAAAATTAACAATTTCTTTTACGGAAAGGAAACTCAGGTGTGCAGACTGAGAAGCCGCCACTTTGCACTGCTAACAGGTCTCTGACTTGAATGATAAGGGGATCAGGACTTGCCAGCCTGCCACAGAGACACTTACCAAGCAATTTAGATGCAGCCTTACTTACTGAACTCCACATTAAATGTAGATAGATTTTTTTGCTCCATGTATTTTGACTGCATGTTCTCCAGGGCTGTGCACAGAAATATGACAAGCAATTCAGGTGCCTAACATGGGTAACTGGTGTCTTTTTAGATGCCATACTGTGTATAAAACATTCACACAGGAGTGGCAGGTATGACACAGGGCCTAACAGTGACTCCCATCTTTTGGAGGGAGATCAGCAGGCCAGATAAATCTTATAGGGTGTCTGTAAGAGCATAGAGTACCTCTGTTCGGGCTCCTGTATCTCCTCACCCCTGAGGAATATTAGATAACATTTTCCCTTGCTTTTCCTGGTTCTAACTACTTAGGTTTGTGGCGATGTATTTGTTTGCTACAGAGGTGATCATAGTGTCACATTAGGTCACGCTGCCATCCCACTGTGATGGGTAGTCACACAACGTGGAAGTGGAGTTGTATTTACTCAAGTCCACATATTTTTATGTACATTTGTTTATTGCCAAAGAATTCGAGTATGAGAATGGAAGAAACAGAATTCCCCCCTCCCTGCCCCCACTCCCAAGAAGAAAATAGAAAATACTTTGTAGCTAAGAGCCTTACTGCTGAGGTAGAGCAGCTTTTTCCACAGAAATATTTTCATCCCAAGATGCTCAGTACACGGCACGAAAGTCTGATTTGAAGCTGATCTGGGCTAAGCTTTCTCCCCGTGGTTTTAAATAGATGCATATTTATGGAGCTGTTCAGAAAAAGCAATATGTGTTGCACATATATTCTGATTCTCATATTTCTCCTTGCAAAGGAGAAGTCCCAGTCTGACTCACTATGTTTTCCACATATTTTGCCTAAGTGACACAGAATATATACAAGCATAGTAACTTGTATATATAAGCATAGTAACTGCTGACTTACTTTGCAAAACACAGACTTTTAAATAGTTACCTAAACGCCTTCTTCATAATCCATGAAACTACCTCTAGGAACCTAATTTTAACTTTTCTTGTTTGGTGATTATACCCATTCCTGTGTAATTCCATTGTTACTGAAGTGCGATGAAGTAAATCTTTCTTTACAAATGTCTACTTTCCAACACAGGGTTGAAATTTCGTGTTCAATATGACCAGCTGTCAGACAACTTTATCTTCAAATCAAAGACGACGGTAAGTGCGTAGCCCAGAGGAGCAGTGCCCAGGGGGCTTGACCTCTAGGAGCATTCCTGACGTCGGTCTGTCTGGTTACCTTGGCAAGTCATTTCACCACCCTGTGCTTCAGTTTCTCCATTTGTTAAAAGAGGGACACACACTTTCGTTGAAAGCTTTGACAAAGATCTTGTTACTCTGCAGACGAGTAGCATGTGAAGGCCAGTCTTTCATGCACCAGAGAAAGGTACTAAGCATTTTTTTGATGATTTTATCTGTAGAGCCTGTTATATTGAAATTTGTAAAATTGCAAAAAAATGGGGATCACTACTTTTCTCTCTTACCCTGAAGGTGGTAAAAATAACTTATTTTTCAGCAGGGAGAGAAAAAGCAAAGCTAATTAACAGGAACGGTTATAAATTTGACAGCTTGAAAGAGAACCTCAATTAAAAGGATAAATGAGCTGGATTTCTAGAATCTGACTTAAAGTATAACCTCATCAAAGAAAAACTGTGTGGAAATCTTACCTTTCAACACCAGTTCAGTTTTGAGATTTTTGCATGTTATCAACATAGCATTTTTATGCTGCTATTGCTTTTGTCATATTTATAAGAAATCCCAGGGAATCATGGTGTTATAATGAGTGCAAGCCAAAAATGTGCATAGGTCCCAAATCCTTCCTGTTTTATGTGGCTTCTCCATAGCGAATTTGCCTTTTACTGATTTTCTACAAGTTTTATGTAAAACTCTAAATTTAAGACATAAAAGTTAAGCAAACTAAAATTAAAACAATTTCTCTTTTAACATTTTTTGTAAGCAACAGAGTGCAATTTTCAAAGAAAAATAATCTACACTGTTATCCTCAATGATGTGTTTAACTGTCTCATCCATAACTAAATTTAGATGTCACTGCTAAGATTGGTTATTCTAGCTCACAGTCACTGTGCAAAGGAGTGATTTTAGTACTGCTTTCACCTAATCTTTTAGTAGAAGCTTCCTCCCCAGGATATGTAACCAGCTGCATCAAATTCTAGTTTACCCGGGATACAAATAATTCTTTCCTGACTGCAGCATGGTATCAGAGTATACCCCACAAAGAGAGATCTGATTAGCCTTATCGTTATCTCAGCTACTATAGTTCAAATATTATTAGTGGGTTTAAAATTATCTGTCTGTTCTTTTAAGACCTAGCTGAAACCAATTCCTTCACGATTTTCTACAGTACTAATTATCTTTGCTAAGACTATTTGGTCTAGAAGCATATTTTATAAAACAATGCATATTTGTCTTCCATTTTCTTTGTATTACGATGTTGTGGTGTTTTAATATACTGCGAGATAAACCTGATTACAGTAAATGTTTTTTTCTTTTTTTCACTTATGTTTATGTTGTATCAATAACCTGATTCAGTTTCCTTTCAATATTCCTCTTTCCCTGACCAAATAATTTAACCATTTCCATGGTTTTATTACACTTAAATTCTGCTATACTTCTCAGACACCTTTACTGACCCTAGCTGGACCTGTTTCACTCCCAAATGTGTCTTAATGTCTTTATGTGTAAACTAGTTTAGCATAAAGGGCATAATGATTTCTGAATGGCTGTTGCAGGCCGTGCAGTCAATGGTCTGTGAACTCAAGTTTCTCTAAGTAAACCACAAATATTTAGGTTGTAGAGGCTGTGAAATAAAATATTGGAACATCTTAATTGTATCCTCCAGCCATTTGGGAAGTTTCCTCAGTATCAAACATAGGACAGTATGCACCAGAAAGTGCTGGAAAAAGGAAGAGGTAAAAGTGATAAAATAGTGCCACTCTGCAAAATGCAAAGACATTTTGAAAGATTCATTGCAGTAGATATGAAAAGTAACAGAATTACAACAATCATGAGCAAACACAGCATAAAGCTTATAAACATGTCCTTATAGTACTGGGTTTATTTTTGAATATTAAAGAAATAAAAAAAATCCTGAGGCAGGATTTAGAAATTAAAGAGAGTACCATTTCCTAAACAGCCGCTTTCAGTAGGCCTCTAGGTTATTCTTTTGCTCTAGTCACACTATGGCAACTTCTGAAGAGGATTCTAGGCCTTAGCATGAAAGTCATTTCCAGAAAGAAGTAGAATGATAGATCCTAGTCTTGTCCTGGCCTTCATGATTTTCTTTTGGTCAGCAGGTAGCTCATAAAGTCAATTTTTGGACTGCCCCTCTAATGTTCCTGATGCTGATGTTCAACCGTGTAGGCAGAGCAGATGAATTCCAAGTACCCTGAAAATACATTGCAATTGAAAGATCTGGCCCTAAAGTGACACCTCAGCATGACAAAAATTATACTCCTGCCTTTCAAAAATAGTTACATAATTGGTACGTCTTAATACTTTTCTGTGCAGGATTATAAAAGGAATGGGTTTATTTTCGTGTTCAGTACTGAAGCTGGGAAAGTCTCACATAGATATTCTGCAATTTCAACTAACTTGCTTAGATTGTTCTTGGAAAAAAAATAAAGAAAAGAAAAAGCATCAGTCTTGTGAAAAGATTGAAAAATTCTTTGAGGTGATTTAATTCTGTCTTCCCTAGCTTGTATGTTTGTATAACAGTCTGTGCAAAATAAGAAATATTAAGGTAATAGGGTTCATTATTGAAGTTGTACCACTGAAATGACAGTTGTAAGAATAAGAGAGAGAGAGAGAAAGAGAGGGAGAGACCTAATGCTGTAATTATTATTACTAGTTAGTCTGCCTTACATTCTGAGAGATTATAAAGAAACAAAGAAATAAATGATGTCTATAGAAATAATTACTACTATTCATAAGAGGAAGAGCTCACAAGGTGAAGACAGTTGTAAGGCTGATCTTCCACATTTTTCTCAGAGACCACATACCAAGAAATCCCTTTTTACCATTTCCAAGGCTGCCAAATACTTTTTCTTTGCTCTTCTTTGGAACCATATTAATACTTGATGGACCACATTTGGCTATCACAGTCTAATTTGGCTAGTCCATGTACTCCAGAATATTTTCCAAACTAATTGTGCCACATTGCTCATTGGAAAGATTAACACTCTCTTTTCAGATAATTTCGTCTGACCCAGAGTGTCACAGCCCGCTAGTGAATTAAAGCTGTACATGAGTGTTCTCTGGAAAAAAGGGATAAGTGCCTTGGAAATGCTCAAGTCTGAACTGCTAAGCTCTTGCTCTCTAAACTGAGGGAAAATGGCCACTGCTTTCTAGGAGTGACCCTGGGTCTCTTCTAACTTCCGAATATAGACCTCACATAAATGTCGCAGACTACACCATTCAAGGGACAATGTTCTCACTTTCGGTAGAAGAGGTGATTGAATTCCAGAGCAGGGATGAGTTCTGTGGATTCTTTTAATTCATTAGGATAGACAGAATTGCTGCTGATTCTCCCTACTGTTCAGCTCAATACTTTGTGAAAAACCAACAGACACAGTTAGTTCTAAAGAATCATATAAAAGAAATAATGATCTTTCTCAAGGTACCAAAATTTTTCAGCACCATGGAGGCTGGGACACTGCAAAAGGGGAACCTCCTTAGAGAGTTATACATTAAAGACTGTTGTCCAGTTTGAAATGTGAGTGAACTACGTTATTTGTGCAAATTTCTATTGAACTAAGAGTTCTGGGTGCCTTTGTTGAACTCAGGGACATGAGCTACTACTTTTGAACTAAATTCTAATATATGCTGTCTTCCTATTCTCATTGTAAAGATGAGAGCAGAGAGGAGGTATTAGATATACTTTTCTTCTTTTTGGAGTAGATGGTGTCACTGAAGTTAACTTCTCAGTCAAATTCCTGGTATATGAAGGCAAAAAATTAACACTATGCCACACAGTGCAGTGACTCACCTCCTTTGCACTGCTTTATTTCACCTTGAACATCCCTGCCAGACAGACTAGGAAAATTCTCTGTTTTCATACATATAAAATCATCAGGAAGGGTTTTGTTTGTACTATTTTTTTGGTGTTTGTTTGTTTGTTTGTTTTCCCAGTAAGAATGGAATAGAGAAATATAAGTCTTTAAGGATTATGATCCTTGATTTAGGCATCATTATGAGATGGTGAATGGAAAGAGGGCAGCTGGATTTAAATAAATTAGGCTGACACAAAAGGCATGGAAAAAGTAAAAACTCCTAAATCTTAAAAACTCTTAAAATATACTTTTAAACTCAGTACAATTGAAATCCAAAGAAACAGGAAATATGAACATAAATATGCTGTTGACTTGCAGGTGATTTATTCTTTTTTTTTTCCTGTGGATGGCTTTGAGGATCCTAGAATTTCCACATCATAAATCTAATACTGGTAGATATTTTGGGAGTAGAATAAAACTACTCTTAAATATTATATAATTACCAAAAAACCTTCTGAAAAGTATATGTAGTTCTGAATTTCAGTGACCTTCACATGTTCTAAGTGAAACTTCAGCATTCATAATAGCAAGCTCTCAATTGCCCTATTAAAAATTCAGGTTCTTATGCCTTGTGAGATCTTAAGTTTGGAAATTTAAATTATGTCTAACTGATTGTCTCACAATCATTAAGTAATAGTTACTGTATTTCCCGTTGAAGGAGTATACAGCAACACCTCAAATTACCCTCTACGTCTGAACATTTAGTGAATATTGAACTTGAGTGTGATTTAGATTTCCTGGCATTATGTGTGTCATGATATTGTAAATAAATAGCTGCTTTAACTTTACTAGTGCACAAAGTTGAATGCCAGAAAACCGTATTTGCATTTATACACAGAATAATTACATGCTGATCAGAACGGTGTAATTAGGGATACTAATGTAAAATGTTAACTAAGAGCTCATGTGTTTGCAGAAATAAAAAAGAAATCAATAGGAGCAAACAATGAAAAAGATGCTGAATGCTTATTGTCTGTTGTGTAAAGTGAAAAACTGAAAAAACTTACAAAATATCTGTAATGCTTTTTAACCATGTATTCAAATTAATTCTTACCTGCTAAAAATACCATATATTCTCTTCAATTTTTAAATTTTTTTTTTTTAGATCTCTGACAAGACAATGAAGACCTGGAGATTTTGACTGACTTTTGACTGTATTTAAATTTCCCTTATGGAGAACTGGGTTTGAAGTGCTTGGTATTACAATCAAAGTGAATTTGATGGTTCAGCTCAGCCTCTAATGGATTACAGTATGAAAGTCATCCACTTTATATTACAGTAAAAACTGTGATCTCCTTCCATATATGGAAGAGGCTGAAGTCCATCTTTTGATCCTAGAAAGAATGCAGAAAAGGAATTCATATCAACCTTCATTCAGTCAAGTCTGTTTTGGGACCACCCACTGAAGAAACATTTACAAATATCAACTTCACAAGATGCAAATCATAATTTTACAATGCTGAAATGGGAGTGTTGATATGTAAGATGTTAGGAAAAATGTTTCTGCTATTGCTTGCCCTTTTTCTCCTTTTATTTTCAGACGCTTTTTGAATCCTGCATCTGTAACTGGAATTGTTTGAAGTATGGATGATACTGCAGCTAAAAAATGAAAACTTTGAGACAGTAACAGACACCAGTTTTAAGAAGCAGATTGGCTTCAGCAGTGCCTGTGTTTTTCCTTTGAAATATGTCTTCACTATCTATAAGTATGACATTTTTTGTCAGTTTTTGTGGAAATAGATAATACTAAGCTAATAGAAGAGGATAGTCATGTAAAGTGAGTTCACTAACATAATTCACGTTTTCAATCAGGCAAAAACAGCGGTGTCAATATAACTTCAATTCAGTATGATTCCTGTTTTGGATTTCAAGTACTCAACAAATGGCTCACAGGTAACTATTCTTAGAAACTGTATGTCACATCACTACATAAAGATATATAGGGAAAAACAGTTACAGTTCTTAATTAACTCATAAAAGGAAAACTGAAGCAAAATCCTTCTAATGGAATTATTTGATAGGAACTGTGACTTCAGCTTTAATTTTTAGAAACTGGACTTTTCTGGTTTGCTGTGATACCTTTAAAATTTCAGTTTCTGTGTTTTGAATGGTACCAAGCTGACCAAAACATGAGTTTAGTCTATATATTCATCAACTCAGCCTTTTAGCTGCTTGCATCAAAGCAGGAAGCTTGATATCAGAAATCCTGGGAAACCTAGATCTGTGTGGTTTTGTTTTAAACATTTGTGTTGGTTTTAACCTGGGGCTAAAAAGTAACATATTGTAGATTAATATCTCCATGTACTGAAGAAAATGTTTGCATCAACCCTCACACCCTCATGCTGTACAGCTCGATATAACGTGTCTTAGGCTCACTTAGGTGAATCCACCATGAAAGCTCAAAATCACTTAGGGGGGTTAAACACAAATGACATGTCATTTTACTAGTCTCTCTAATCCTCAAAAGTTCCTAGGATGTTTTCAATTTTCTCTGAAGATATTTGCTTACTGCTCTACCACAGCAAGAATCTGATTCAAATAAATAAAGAATCAGAGCGAGGATATTCCCAATATCTGCTGATGAACTAGGGATTAGGCATGCCAAAGATCAGTCTCATTAACCATATTTATAAATGCAGGTAAGGAAAAAGAATCACAGAATGGGTAAGGTTGGACCACAGTGGGTCATCTCCCTGCTCAAGCAGGGTCAACCTAGAGCATATGGCATACAATTGTCTTCAGACAGTTCTTGAGTATCTCCAGTGAGGGAGACTCCACAACCTCTTTGGACAGTCTGTTCCACAGTCACTGCACAGTAAAGAAGTTCTTCCTCATATTCAGGTGGAACTTCCTGTACATCAGTTTCTGCCCATTGCCTCTTACCCTATTGCCTGGCACCATGGAGAAGATCCTGGCTTCATCCTCTTGACAGCCTCCCTTCAGTTACTTGAAGACATTGATCAGGTTCCCTCTCAGTCGTCTCTTCTCAAGACTGAACAGGCCCAACTCCCTCAGCCTTTCCTCATAAGAAGATGCAGATGGGACTCTTCAGTTACACCATTTCTAAACACTAGGACTTCACAGAGGCATAGAATGATGACAAATTGTGTTCCAGAAGACAGCACAGAGCTGTGATGGGCCATAGGTGCACTTTTTTTTTTTAAACACCCGTCCTGACAGATATAGAAAATGAGAATAATAACTTCAGCCACAAAAAAATAGCCAGGGAGATTATTGTTATATTACTTGAAGGCATGACCTGGTCTCTTTTAAATCCTGGAAAAATTTTCTGGTTTTCACATGAACTCAGTATGTTCAGGAGAAGGATAGACTGGAAAAGGCATGTGAACGTTAGTATGTAATTTCCTCAGATTTCTGACCGGATGTTTTGTTACTGTATTTACCTCTGATTAAAGACCTTGTATTTGAAGTCAGTTCCAGTCATCACCAGCTGCAACGCCATCTGATTTATGGATAGCCAGATACTGATGGTCTTAATGTCAGTCTCTTAATCAGAGTACCTTCCAAAATGAACTTCCATGGCTTTAGATCCTGATTTTAAGACAAGCATCAGAATGACCAATTTTTATTCAACAGCAGCCACAAGTAAGCCTATATTTATGGGCTGCATTTTAGTATTCAGTGTTTCTCAGTACACAGACAACTTCCTAGTAAGAAAATCTGAGCTAGATTTGTTACTAAATGAACCTATAGCAGGACATCTTCAGTAAAAATATAGTGACAAATAAAACATGCTGTCAGCTAAACCTTGATTTTATGGGATAGAAAGAGATTATCTGTCTAGGCCCTCTGATGATGGCATTCTGTAGAAGGCATTAGGATCAAAAGGTGGACTTGTGATTGCCATGGACTTTTACAGCCACTGTAGCATTTCAGACAGGACACAAGAATGCACTGACATGAACTCCATGAACATATTTGAATGACATGGAAACCTTTTGGTGTTTTTGCAAACCCAAGAGATAGATTCAGATTTCTCTCTCCTTGCTCTGTCATAATGTGCATTTCCAAAACCTTAGATCTTTTTCCTATTGTATAACATATCCAGGTTGGTGTCTGCTCTCAGAACATATTAACACTCTTGTTCTGAAACAGTTTTCATGAAAACATTTTCTGACAAGCAGGCTATTTTTAAACTGATGTGTTTTTTCCTTCATTTATCTCCACTACAATGGACCATATTATACTTTTTTGCTTCCAACCTGTGCTTCTATATGCCATCTCCACATCATTCACAGACTTTCAGTGAAAGTAGCCAAATCTTTCTGAGATCTGTAGTTCAGATCTTCCATGGAATAACAAATATATCTTTACCCACACATCAGTACAAAATTCAAGAAAAAGACAATGGAAGACTGCTAACAAATTCACTGTTGTACAATACTGGTTCCTAAGGCCATGATTATCGTACATTTAAAATACACTTACTTATAGCAGTGATGACCACATGAATTTTGTATTGGGTCTGTCTCAGATGGAGTTAATGTTCCTCACAGGAGCCCTCACAGTGCTGTGCTTTGTACTGGTAGCCAGAAAGGTGCTGGTAACACACACACCAGTGTTTTGGCTACTGCTGAGCAGTGCCTGCACAGCATCAGTGCTGTCTCTCCAACATTTCACCTTCCCACCAGTAGGTTGGTGGTGGGCAAGATCTTGGGAGGGGAAATGGCCAGAACAGCTGATCCAAATTGACTGAAGGGATATTCTGTACCGTATGATGTCTATTCAGCAACCAAATCTAAGAGAAAAGGGTAGGAGGGGGAAGCTTTTGATATTTTAATGTCTGTCTTCCAGAGCCACTTCCATGCCTACTGAAGCCCTCTTTCCTGGGAAATGTCTGGACATCACCTGCTGGGAAATAGAAAATAAATATTTTATTTTTGTCTGCTTTTGTTTTATTAAACTGCCTTTTTCTTGACCCATGAGGGTATTTTTCTGTCTTATTCTCTCCCTCTCCTGTCCTGCTGAGGAGAGGAGTGATAGAGCAGCTTGGAGAGCACCTGGCATCCAGCCAAGGTCAACCCACCACAAGCATGGACAAATTTTCTTCTCATTTGTTACTGTAATATGACATTATGTAATAATTCTGTACATGAAAATATTTCAAATAGTCAGTTTCTCTTAATGTCATTGGGACACTGGCTTTGCAATAACTAGCTGTTGATTTCTTGTAAAATTAATCTTTGCCTATTGCCAGTAAAATAAACAAACAAAAATAAAATTAATTGTCTATTGAAGCTTGAGACTTTGTAAAAGACCTTCATATAGTAGTTGAATTCGGAGCATTTTCAGAGGCAAAACTCTACTCTGTAAAGAAGATATATTTAAATGAAAAAAAGTATTACTTTTGATAAGCCTTCAAGGGAGTTCATTTCAGAATAAATCTGTGCAAAACTATACCTATTACCTGCCTAAATTTCTGTCTCTCAAAAACCTGATGCATGGTAATTTTCTTGTATTGTATGCTACATAGTAAAATGTGCATTCTTCTTAAAACATAATTAGTTCTCTTGGGGCTTACACAAATTGCAGTTCTTATACACCTGTGGCTAACACAAAATAAATTTGAGTATTGAAAGTCTTAGGATCATGTCAATCTCTACAAGCTGCCCACTTGTGATAAGCATAGACTTGCCCTTTGAATGTTTTATTGAGCTACTAAATAAATAAATTAATAAATCATCCTGCCCTCCAACTCAAGATCCAAAGACGTATTAATTCCATGTCTAAGATAAAACATGCAACCCATTGCAAGCCATTTTATACAAATATGTCCATGTTTAAAATATTAGTGCTGAGTTTGGAGCTGGAAACTGTGGAATTGAGAAGTCTGATCTCTTGGGAGAGTCACACAAAATGCAGAGAAAATTCTTATTTATGCTCAGCTCTTCACCCTTTAAGAGGAAGGCTTCTATGTGTTTGCCCAGCTTGATAGGTATGAGATATTAAAGTAATTACAGAATCAGTATCAGAAGATTGGTTAAAGTTGTTTATCTGAATAATAGAAAAAAATTTAAGAATAGTGACATTTCTTTGGTTGAATGAAACCTACTGTGCATGACATTTAATTACTACATAGGGACCTTGTAATCACTACTCAGTCAAGCCAGAAAAGATGAAATGCTGTCAAGATCTTCAAATCAGAGTATAACTAATTAATGAAAATCTGTTGTCAGTTTTGAGGTTTAATCCCCAGGTTGGATGACTATTTTGTTCTATCTCAGTGAATGACTGTTGTTGGCTAGATCTAACAATTCCATGAAAAATTTCGTCTGTGCCTTCAGCAGTATCAGAGTGGGCTATAGGATCCTTCTTTTCTAGATGAGTGGTTTAAATCCAACCTCTGAGAGGATTGAATTGCTTTGGTCTGTGTGAAACAAGCCTTGTGATAGATGGCTGTTGACTCATGAAAAGAAACATTAGAGCTACTGGTGTTTGCCATATCTTTTGGAAATCGCAGCCAAGTAATCTAGCATAGCTCCACTCAAATGTTGAACTATTATCTTTACGGTAAGCTTAATTTTGTCTGATTTTTAAATGATGTGGTTTTATGTGAATTAAGAGAGGACATCACAGGGCAGTAAATTGTCACTTTATTAAGTACTACCCTTGTTTTTGAAAATCTACATTTCTTATACACATACTAAAAGTCAGTTTATTAACTAATAATTCAAAATACATTTCTATGTGTATATCTTCCCCCTCTTACATCATCACTACGTGAACAGTGGCATACTGTGGGATATGTCCCCATATGTTAAAGTACTGGGATCAGTCCAGTAGGAATAAGAAGGCTACATATGCTAAAGCATGTGTGTAGGAAGCATTTTTAATTGTTCACACTGTTATAAAAAAAAATAATTCAGTCTTTTGAAGAAATAAGAGGAAATGCCTATTTGTGAGCTGTTAACACCTTTTTGTTTTGAGAAAAGAAATGTGCAGAAAAAGTGGTGGGAGAGGGGGAGAAAAAGGGGGAAGAGGATGGAAAGTAGAATTTCACTGGAAATGGACAGCTTTGCATTTCCTAGGATTCCTGTAGAAATATATAAATCAGTAGTAGGTATTTGAAAATCTCCCTTGCTGTACTGCAGTAAGCAGATGATTTGTTTCAGCACAGCTAATAGGCTTGTGTTTGCCCATCTTTTGGACTCTCTTCTAGAAATAAATTACATTCCATGATTTCTTTGCCCTCTTGGTCCCATTACACTGTGAGTTTGTGTTCTGGAGGGAGGAAAATGTGCATGTCTGTGTTTGTGTATGGGTTAAGTCTGCCCTGAAATTTAACTGGAAATGGTCTTTGGATGCAATGGTGTTACCTTTGGAGAACTAAAGTCCTGAAATTAGCTTGCTTTTAAATATGTGTTTGAAATTTCTGTTGTTTTCCTATCTAAAATGGAAAACCTACCGACTGCATAATGATGGAATTTAAAAACTCTCTGTACCTGCATGGTGTGTACATCTATGGGAAGGCTCTTTACTGAATAGATAAAAGAGTGAGATAAGGCCTTAGTGGAATTATGTGATTAAGAGATGATGGAACTGCTGGAGTAACTCCAAGCTGAAATTGTTTGACTTCCCCTAGATTCATTTGAAAATTAGTAAAACAAACAAACAAACAAAAAATCTAGGAACAGAAGCAAATGAGTATTTTTAAATTTCAATTAAAAAAGAAGGGAAAGGGCAAGAAAAAAGGATATGATGTGGTTGAGGGGGAACCACCGAAATGTATAAAGCTGAGGATTGAGAATGAATTTAAGACAATCTGTCTGTGAATGGAGAGGGGAAGAAAAACATAGAAATGCAAGTCCTTAGAAAAAGACCAAGTCTAATAGGACTCAGCACTAATTTCTACTGGGAGTTGAAAGGATGCTTTTATATGTCTTTTGAAGTAGGTAAGAGTTTTACTTGTCATTTTTCTGAAGCTGGTACTATTTCAGATCTTTCCAGTGATTACACTCAATTTTGAATCAGATTTTGAGACTCAGTGTGTTCTAGTCTAGATATCTGCCCAGGATACTCTGTGATTCTCCAAAGCATATTCTGAAAATGTCTTCTACTAAATAGTCCACTTCATTTTGTCATTAACAAATTTCATATATTTGAAAGGCCTAGACACAATTTATCTGTCTTAATGTTGCCACTTTAAAATTTTTCACCCAAATCTGAGATAGTCCCCCAGATTTTCTTTATGATTGATTTTAAAAAATCTGCATACAAAGATGACAATTCATTTAATCTTGAAATATACATTTAAAATATGCTAGATCTATTGCCCTCCAGTTTTGCCTGTTTATGAGATTAGAGTCACTAGCTGAAACTTTGGTACAAAGCTCAGTCAGAAAAATCTTCCCCTTTTTGTTTCTTTATACGCAGTTCCTTTCTTTAATCAAACATAGGCCTAGCCTTCACGAATATTTTTTACATTTAATTTTACCTATTTCCTTCCCATCTGTTATCGTTTAGATGTATTCTGCTAAATGTTTTTCATTTAGTGTTTCTTCTTATTTCCTACACTTGTGCCATAAAATCATACTGTGAGAGAAGCTTCAAGTAACAGTCTTAGCATTTGAGCCTCAGAGGTGCAGTGAAGGCAAAGTAAACTGGGAGTCTAATAAAAATTATATAATACAGAGTCTGTAGAATCTTAAATTAAAAATCCCCAAGGAATAATGTTAATTTAATGTACAAAATTCCAATGGAAGCTTCGTAAGAAAGAAGTATTCTTTTCTAAACTCTGCTTCAAGGCAAGCAGATCTTTAAAACTGAGATCTGTTACCTGTGGGTCTCTTGTGGGTATATTGAGCTGGTATCTCAAGTTAAGTTTCCTCCTTTACGGAATATCTGGATGAGGCTAAGATCCCATGTGTGGGCTGAAGCATCCACTGTGTAATACAAATTTCTAAGCCCTTACACTCCCAGAAGAAAGTCCAAAACTCTGCATTTTCACAAGAGACCATTTGTTTAATTTTCCACACATTCCCACTCCCATGACTCCTCATGCTTTTTAATAAAATATATTCAACAGATCCTTCCATTTAACTAAAAATGTTTTATACACTGTAGTGAACATATCAGCTTTCTTGACTTCAAAGATTTTATACTCTACCTGTTTCTTAAGAAGATCTCACCCATGTCCACCTCTAGTTTACTTCATCTGTGAGGTATAAAGAAAGCAGAGAACAACTATTCAACTATGTTATGCTTTCTGTAATTGTGTTCTACTTTGCTATTTTTCAATAATCTCAGTGAGGAATTGAAAAAACATATTGCAATGATTGCACATCACTGTCTTATTCCCTTACTTTTGCTTGCAATAGATTGCTCATTTAAAGTTTCTATTTAATGAGACAGTGAGTACCTACTACAAGAATATGTTATACATCATTGCTATACTTCTTTGAATAGAGATTTTTTTCTCAACTCCCAGCTGTGAAGGCCAGCTCTCTAATTTAAGTTCAAGACACTCATGTTTTCCATTCTATTAGTCTCTAAACTTTCAGCCATAAATTTAAGTGAAAGCACAACTGGAGTTTATAGCTCTCAAGATAAAAATCTTACGCTGTTAAATTTCTTAGGTAAAGAACCATTTTCTGCTGCTGGGGGTGTGAAACTCAGGCAAGGCTGCTGCAAGGTGTTTGTCATTCTACAGAGATGAGAAATTATTGATCTGCCCTTCATATGACAATGGAAATGGTGCACACTAGTTTCTATTCCTTTGATTCTGCAGTCCCAAGCTGCAGCCTGTGTTGCTGGTACTAGTCTTGTGCTTCATACCTGAGGGACTGCAGAAATCACCAGCTGTGCATTAAGTCACCCTCTTCTCACAGAGAAAAGTGCCTCATGTGAAACTTCCTTGTGCAAGACAAATGGGCAGAAGAGGCAGTCAGACCACCTGAGTTTAAGCCTGTAACATCTGAAAGGTCCATCCTGTTTCCATTCCCTGAGAGGGAATCTTAAAACTCAGCTCCAAAAGGGACTAAGATGGATAGTGTGACCATCATTCATTTTTGCACTGGTTAAATTCAAGCTGCAAGATATTTCTGGATTTTTCTATTTTCTCTCAGTAGCTACTGCTTTCTCATTCCTAGGCAGACTTCCAGAAGCTGTGCATTGCTGTGCATCATTAAACTGTCCATAACTGCATCAGCTACAGCTAATTAATGTGTTAAGCAGTGTACACAAAAACATAGCTAACAGTACAGCATTTACTAACAAGCAACAGAGAGCACAGGCCTACGTAGGGGTTAACGTCAGTCAGTTGGTTCATTTTTTCCCAAAACATCTACTCCCACTTGATAACACAGTCCTCTACCACGTTTTCTAAGTTAAAAAGGTGAAACTAACTATAAGGGCAAATGAGGCAAGGAATTGATTTAACTTTCAACCTGCCTTCCTCTTTTGCCAAAAAAAAAAACCCAAGAAAACCAAACCCAAAATTCATTTGACTTACGTTAGTGAAAGGTATTTTTGGCACATATCTAAATGTCTTTTGCACAGAAGGAAAATGAGACAAAAGGACAAATAGTAAAAGGTAATACTGAGCATGGTTCTATTGAGGCCTAGTTTGGGATACAGGGACGTAGGCTGTGTTCACAGTTTCAAAGGGAGAAGTGTACACCTGTTTTAGGGAAATACTAACTTGCAGCTGCATTGTACTACATTTCAATGGAATCCCACTGCTCTGATTAAAAGGTGCTGTTCCACAGCCGCATTATCTCATTCGCTTTGAAAGGGAAAGCAGGGGACTTGATCAAAACAGGCCTCCCCATGGCTGCATTCTCAGAGCCACTCTCACAGCAAAAGCAGGTGATGGGAATGAGAATTACTCTTTGCTAGAACTGTTAAAAAAGCATCTGATAGCAAAAAATGCTTCTCACCTCTTCTTTGTTCTCCAGTCGTATAGAAGAATTAGTAGTCCTGGCAACGATCAATAATGTCCTTCGACTCTCCCTTCTCTCCATTTGGTTTCTATGAAAGTTCTGTCTATGGGGACCATAATATTTTCCTAGACTTTCTTCCTGCCTTCTAGAAGTGAGTAGTATGGTTAATGATGAATTTTTTGAATAGACCAGAAAGTGATTTGCAGGTTTTTTTCACAGTCATGAAAAGAGATGACAAATTCATTTTATTGCTATTAATAGATCATGTTTTTATTTGACTTATTTAAATCCTGGCTGTTTAGAAGACCTTGTGAATTATGCCAAAATTCCTAACTTAAAGATAAACAATGATTTCATTGAAAGTAAAACATTGTCTCAGAAATTTTGAGCCACCTAAGAAGAGATGCCCATCATCTTGCTGCACTGGAGTTCAGCTTAAGAATAGCTAATTTTCAGAGGTAATGTCTGAAAAATACTACAAGACTGGAAATCACTCCATCTAATATTGCTACGGCAAACAGGTTATTCAAATACCCAGTGTATGGCAGAAGTCTTAGTCCAAAGATCTGATAACAAAGATACTGTCTGCTATAGGTAGGCATGTTTGAAAAAGTCACAACACTTTTCATAGCCATTAGGATTTCCTCTGCTGTATCCCTGAACACTTTTTCTCTTCAGGAGGTTATAAAATCCTCTATGTCAGCTGACTGCCTGTTCAGACTGACTATAAGACAATGGAATAAAGGTGAGCAAAAGTGTGTGAATAAGATGGAGGTTGGTTGGCTTTCACGCTGAAAATCCAAAGAAATTCTCAATTTGGAGGTTCCAGGTTCAGTCAGCTGTTGGGAAAGTGATACACAGTGATTTGTTCACATGAATACAGCTGAGCTATGGCAGAAGATGTGTTGAATGTCTTGGAAATCAAGAGGAGAGAGCTGGACAACAACTGTGAATGCTCTAATAAAATCCATGGACATTTTTCTCATAGGAGCTGGAACTCATCAGTGTAGAAAATGTCATCACAGATCTAATTAACACCAGCCAATATCCTACTTGGTAGGAGTACAAACCTATATCATTACTTTCCTATTCATCAGTGTTCCTAATATATCACTCTGAGATCAAAAAGTTTAGGTCAAAAGCCAGAATCAAAGATTTCTAGGGTCACGGTGGATAATGTAACCTTTTCTGTATTTTCCAAAGTCAGAGAAAAATCTCTGTCAAATGTAATTTGTTCCAGCCAACCTCATTATGTGGTCAGAAGGTGGAAATATAAGGCAGAGACACGGAGGTAAATTTCTGACAGTGAGCAGAGGCTGGAGTGTTAATGTTTACACTGTTCTGTCCAAATGCTGGTAAGTTAGAAGCTTGTCTTCCACTGCAGTCTGGCTTTGTTATACTTTTTTTTTTTTTATTGTTATGTTCCTACTTATACTGCCAACAGAGCAGAGTGTTTATGAACTGACTGCCTGAGTACACAGCTCATACACTTGCACTACCATTGTGACTTTCATGCAGTGAATATTTAGAAAAAACTGCTGACCAATTTTCACATGCATGTCTGTCCAGTTATTGCATCTGATGCACGACTCAGACTTTGTCATTTACACACAAGTTTATTTTTATACATTGCTGAACTTTTAATCTTTTGAGGGACAAACATAAAAGGATTTCTTTCCACAAAAGATCAAGAAACCTGGAACTGTACCTAAGTTTAAATAAGTTCACAATACCTCTTAAGCAAGCTTCAAGCTTTTAAGCTCAAGTAAATTTGTTAGGTTTTTCAGGGCTTCTAACTACTGCTCTGCAATGAGAAGAGAACTCTTATTGACTTCTGAGTTCTTGATTTATGACTTATATTAATATTTGTTTTAATTTTAAGAGATGCCAAATAAAAGGTGTAAATGGCATGTGGGTTTGGGGGCATATTACTTATAAAATCAATCTCTATTGAAATTGATTACATCGTCACTGAGGGAGCTCTCAGTAATGAGTAGCTTGCAGACATGGTTTGTACTCAGACTTCCTAGGCCAAACAGTTACATTGTAAGTAATCCATTTTGCCTCTGTTTACTCTGCTTTCTGAAACATCCTATGTGCTAAAAATATTTTATTGACTGCAAAGGTAAAAAAAAAAAAAAAAAAAGGGCTAATGTTCAGTACTCCTAGAGCTGGTAATGAAGGTAATGTCCTTAGAAATCCTTATAATCTTCATGATTAATTTCATATAACATTGGTTTTTTAGTGATATTTTCTATTTTACTCATTTATTGCTCTGGTTCTTAATGACTTGCACTAACATAAAGATAAACTTGATCAACGGCAGCTAAATTAATTTAGTTCTTCCTCCAAACATCTAAGTGGGTGTAACATATTGTGGTTAGATTGTCATACTGACAGCTGTACTGCTTCTCAAGGAGAGGGGGAGAGAGAGCGAGAGAGAGGGAGAGAGAATGCTGACTTAACTTGTTTCAGAAGCAATGGAGAATCTTTTAGAAGATAATGATGAGCTATAATGATAGGTAAGAGAGCAAGATACAAATTATCAAGTCGACTTTCAATTCAGGCTGCTTTGTAGACTTCATCAACACAACTGTCACAAAGAGGGCAGATAAAAGGTGAACACAGGTTCTCAGTGCTACCCTTTATCTCAGAAAAAATCTACTGCCACCACCTCAGAAAGATTATTTTTGTGTATGAGGAGCACTGAGTTATTTGAAGAGCTGATACATAGAGTGAATGATAGATTTGCATATGCGGTGAGACATTTGGGGTGATTTCATTTATATTCCTGGGGAGAGCTAGATTTGTTTTGTGAGGAACTGAGAGTGCCCACAAGCCAAGGGTACTCAGCAATTTATAGAGCCTCTGAGTCCTTGAACTGAATCTTTAATATTGTGCCCAGCTACAGAAGAACAGGCAGGCTGGATTTGGGCTGGAATATATAAGCGAGAAGGCAGGAAAGCTGCTCTGCAGAGTGACCCTAACAAGACTGCTTCAGGTAGATGGTGTGAGAGGAGGAGATTCTTTCAGTAGAGGCAGACATTTTTGACCTCAGTCACAAAAGTCAGCTTCCAATTGTTATGAAGTTACCCATCCACAGCATACCGATACATATAAAGCACCTCTGATAAAAGGACTGGTGGTTTCCCACAAAAAAAAGAACCTGTAACCTCCTCTTCAGTCCTCCCTAGTGATAAGTCTGTGTTCGACCCTTTCTCGGACCCCAGCGAGGTTGTTCTGTTCTTGCTGCAGGACAAAGGTGTATTCCTTCCCGTCTTTCTCAGACCCAGACACATAAGATTTTTCTGGCTGTTCACATGAACTCTGAACTAGATGGTATTTCTATTAATCGAAAAAAAAGTATTGTTGGCTTTCCTTAGGCTTTGTCTGACCTCAGTCTTCAGCACTAGGAGGTTATATCACAGATTTTGGAAAGAATAATCATTACAGGGCATCCTCTTACCACCTACCTCCCACGACTCACTGATATTTTCTCTGCGTGTGTATTACTTTCTAAGTGCTGCCTTTTATTTGGCTTTTGCTGAACTACTGTCTGACTGATTCAATGATCTTTAGAGTTAACCTATAAAAGCAGTTAAGAAAGTTAAATCAAAATTTACCAGCCTACTCAAATTTACTTGGTACATTACCTACCTAATGATTTCACATTGCATACACTGTCTTAGCTTCTAATTCAGGAAGGTCATTTGAACACCAAAGAAATGTGAAATTGTTTATCGATTTCTTAATTATTCAGTGCTTATGGTTACTTCTTCATATTCCACTATGTTGTGGTTGGGTTTTTTTTTTTCCACTTGAAAGTTTAATAAACCAAAATACTAAAAACTAAACAAAACAGTCTTTAGTAACACAAAGGACAAGACTGTGATTTCGAAGCATTGCTATTAAAATATTTAATCTGCTAAATTCTCATTGAGGGAATATTTCCTTATTCAAGTAGTTAGCTTTAATTTTACGTATTTATATTACGTGAGTGTATATACGTATGCATGCATATGTACCAGGACTCATCGCTATGGGTCTGGCTGAGATGAATTTCATTTTCCCACAGCAGCCCTCACAGTGGTGTTTACAGCACATCAGTGTTCTGGCTCCTGCTGAGCAGGGCTGGCACAGCCTCAGCGCTGTCTCTCCAGCATTCCACTATCACCAGCAGGCTGGGAGTGGGCAAGATCTTGGTAGGGGACATAGCCAGGACAACTGACCCAAACTGATCAAAGGGGTATTCCATACCATATAACGTCTGCTCAGATATAAAAGCTAAGAGAAAGTAAGAGGAAGGGGCTTTCATTACTTGTGACATCTGCTGCTGGAGTAATGGCTGTATGTGCTGAACCCTGCTTCTTGGGAAGTGCCTGGACTTCGCTTGCTGGTGAGAAATAGAGAATAAAATGTTTTGCATTTTTCTTTTGCTTTATGAAACTGCTTTTATCTATACCCATGATTTTTTTTCCATGTTTCTGCTCCTGCCCCTGCTGAGGAGGGGACTGACAGAATGGCTTGGTGGGTAACCAACCCACCAGCCAAGGTCAATACACTGTGGGTACCGTAGCAGAGTGTAAGGAGGAAAATCTTGAAGCTGAGGGATACTACAGAGTCAGGCTAACACGGAAAACAGTGTTGAGGCAATGATGTTCCCTGTTGCTGTGTGAAATTGTGAGGAAAACCTTACAATTTCACCTATGTATGAATCTGAAGGGACTGATCTTGATCAATACTTTTTACAAAGTAACATGCATAAGTAGTGATAGGTATTAAAGAAAATGGGATTCCTTTTTCAAAGAGGTTTCCAGACCAAGTACAGCTTTATATTCCTTTGCTGTCTTGTATTTCTTACACTACTAATGGAACAATTTTATTGAAGCATCTTTTGTGCAGCTGCTGAACAACTAGACTATTATCCTAAAAATGCTCAGTTCAATTAAGAGTGACCATTTGCTTATGTAAGCAGAAATGCTACCTTTTTTCCCCCCTCTTGATTACATTTAAGTTAGTGGAATTACAGTGACTCATAACCTTTCAAATATAAGAAATGCAGCATTGGACATTTACCACATTCTTTGCTTATTAGCACAAATAATGGAATAATTTACACCAACTAATTTATTTGACAACTTTTCTCCTACTTTTTTTTATTTTCCCATTTTCTTTATTATGCTAGATAAAACTGGTCACATAAAAGTCAGCAAATTATTTAATTGAATTTAACTGTGTATAGTTGAATGATGTTGATGATGTTTTTTTCATTTGAACCTCTAATTATGGCTTGCCTCATTGTTTCATGTTCTAATTATCATCATACTTCAAAACAAACAAAGAACAAAAAAAGCGTTGTTTTCCTATACAATCAGTACTTATAGCAATTTTTCTCTATTGCAAGTAAGATGAATCAAAGGACGTCTTGGACTGTCAGTGTCCAAAATGGCACAAAACTGTAGAACAATGTTTAGACAACTACATCGTGCTAACTAATTTGCTGGATAGTGGTTCTCATGAAAGTAGGATATCATTTACACTGGCTTGATCCAAATACCACTGCCAAAAGCAAACCTCGTCTCCAATATCCCTTCTATTCCATTTCTTGGTTCCTTAGAGAATAGTACTCTACAATTGCACTCTGCTGCCAAATTATGTACAATACCACTTTTGTGAAATGAACAAATGCCTACTGAGGGCTAATTTGAGACCATTTAGATAATTTCACTTGTGACCCAGAACAGATTTAAGCCCAGGCCCTATGAAGGTGACAGGCAAATATATTATCTTATGGTATTATGAAACTTGCTCCAGGGCAGGAAGATTTCAATAACATTTTAAAAAAAATCTCTTAAAATTGAAATATTAATAATTTACAAAACAAGAAACCTCAACTGATAGTCCCTGTTCATTTTCAATACTGCTCTGACCTGTAGGCTATATTACAGAAATGTGTTTTATCTGGTAAAACTTTCGCAGCAATATGTGTAATAGGATACTGCTTTTCAAGAAGACATCAGTATAATTTTGCATAGAAAAGTCTATAATTTTTAACTGATTTTGCCTGATTATTAGTCATCAGAGATCTGGTCCTCTAAAGCTCTCTAACCGAAATTCAGTGGGCAAAGAGTCTACAGAGGTCTGACCTTATGTGTCACTCATACACGTAACTTGTTATGTTAAAGCAGACATTTAAATAAGGTGTTAAGACGTCCAGCTGTTCAAAACCCCAAAATTGGATATTTGGTTCAAGACCTGCAATTCCAGGCTAGCTAGACATCTGAGTCCCACAGAACCTGTACAGCATAGTGTGTGCAGTGCTTTTACATTTAGTAACCTGTTAAGTAGTAGGGCATACTGGTCCACATGTATCCATGCATCTCTCTCAGGGCTGAAGATGAATATCTCTGTGAAATTGTTTTACGAACTGAAGTAGCTTTCTGTATTAAATCTTGGAAAAGCATCATGGTATTTTTTCCTCAGATTGTTTATCTCTTTGCATTTGTTATCCAAAGTTATGAAAATATAAGTAATCTTCTGAATTACTGTTTTAATTCAGATCAGGAATGTTTTTTAATTTTCCATCTTGCCACACATTGGTGTTTATTGTGCAGTGTTTTAAAGTTCAAGAATTAGATACATTTTGGATTTAAACTGGACTGAAAGATGGGCTGCTGGAGAGTAGCTGATCAATATATGGTCTATGCTGTCGCTGTTGAGGCGGGCACGACACTATTACCCCAGGTATAGTTTCAAGCAGAAGGATCTTTATTCAAACTCCAGAGACATTTTATAGACTTTGCTATGTTTATCATTCATGTTACACTACTATTGGCTGCTTAACTACTACAATAGACTCACTGGCTATCATTTAGCTACAATACACTGTTATTGGTTCCCGGTAACATAGGCATCCTAAACATTCTAAGCATTTAGAAAGCACCAGCTGCAGCTCTGCTGTTTTGGTTTCTTGGTTAACACTAAGTTTCTCACGGGTACAAACGAGTTGTGCTAAGACCAATGTCGGAGTCAGACAGGCTTGCTGACCTGCTGTTAATTCCCACACTGTGCCACTAGTCTATGTCCTGCCTGATGTAAAACCCACTGAAATATTTACTGTTTGTGTGACTGTTTTGCTCTAAGGGCCCACTTCTACTGGACCATGCTGCTCAGGAAAATAGGCACAGCCAAATACAGGAGAAACTTTGGGCTCATGCTATCTGCTAAGTGTATAAAAATTGGGCTACAGAACCAGGATCCATTTTGCTGGATGGGATTGTGATTTGATGATCCTATTTTCCTGACAGAATAGACTTTCAGTGTCAGGAAGGAAGTGGGTGTTCAAAAAAGTACTGCAAAGTCTGTTGCTCAAGAGTGTTTTTAAGCTGTCATTTAGATGCTATGTTGTAAAGTCATAAATTCAAATCTGTTGTGTCAGCATTGAACTTAATGGGTTGGGTTTTGGTCTCCTAAATACGGACCCTACCAATATATTACACAGTGAAAAAGCCCCAATACTGTGATTCTTCATTTCCTAACAGATAAGGCATTTCTGCGTCAGCCATGAAATCTACATAAGATTTTTCTGAACTTTTTTGATCAAAATATCTGCATCTAATTAAGTAGCAAGATTTTCTGAGTCATATAATATAGATTAGATTGTATGCGGCTCAATCCATATCAAATTATTATTGTTTAATAGAACACTGAATCTTAGCTAATAGTGTTCAGTTCTTAATATATTTTTGCAAGGGAAAAGTGGTGGGTTTATCATTAATAAAAACGATTCTAAGGAAATACTGGGAAGTATTTTTTATATATAGCAACAAAGTGACTGGGTACTTTTTTACAAAAAAGATTTACATAACAACTCTGTTCTGTCAACAGAAAGCTCTGTAGTGATAAAAACTCCTAGAAGCATTGGGTTGACTAGAACCGATCAAGAGTTTTTAGTAATTCCTTTACTCTTGGTGTCATGAAAGTAAGTGTAACATGTTTCTAATCTTTATTTTCTTTAGGTTTTAACTGTCTGTTCAGTTTCAATATATAATCAGTAAGACTTCTCAGCAGATAGGAAAAAGACATTTTTAATAAAAAATCCCAAATGAGATAATACAGTCTAAGGACTTTGTGATGCGAGTGGCTCTTGGTACCATGCCCATTACTTTATTCCTTGTGTTTATTTTCTGTGTGAAAACACCATGACTAACATTAAGCACCTAAAATAATTGCTTAAGAAATGAGCATTCTTTTCCTATGCTCAGTATGGTTAATGGAGAAAGAAACTATATCACTTGCAGAGGTTATTCAGCCCACCGTGATCTCCTTGCTTTCTCCACTAAGTGTAGAAGGAATGTACATTGCTAAATTAATTGCTTTAATTAGCTGCCTAAAACGAAACTAGGCTATTGAGTTTTGAGGATTGTTCTGGGAAGAATTCACATGGATGATCCTTGGGGGCTGCAATATTTCACTAATATAATACTTAGTTTAGTTAAAGAACAGTATTTAAATGTAAGAGATGCTGATTTTGCATGTTTCATCTTTCTTTGATGTTACTACTCATAATTTTATTTTTTCTCTTTTTTTTAATTGTTTACAACTAATTTTAAACCCTAACACATTCATAAATAAAAAACTGCCATCAGTATACTATAGTCAGTGTAAAATGCTTTTACAAAGCTGTGAGATCAATATGACAGACTGCCCCTGAATTACTTGTAGTAATTATTAGAGTTTAATTTGAAGGAAACAAAAGATGTTGAATTTATCTTCTTGACTTAAAGACTGGTTTTTCAGTTACCTTTGAATTACAAAGGTTGGCAAGAGCTGGTAATGACAGTTAGTGCTTTATTTAGGATTGTAATGGTCAAAGTGCATGTCCAGAACACTAAATACAGTTCCTGAATTGCTAAAATGTGACTCAGCTGTACTCCAATCTTTATTCAACTTGTACTTTTAACAGGTAACTGAGATGGAGAGAAATAATGGTTATATGCTACATGGATAGTCCTCATTTTTTGAGCCACTGAGGGATGAGTCTGGCAACTGGAAACAGCCAGTGCTTGTGTTCAGTTATATTACATGTCCACCCAAAATAATGAATAACAGGAGTTTTAGCTAGTATAGAACAACACTGGTGTCTTCAGTGTACTGGTACAAAAGTAATTTGTAAGAGCTATTGTCATGGCTTAACGCCAGCCAGCAGCAAAGCCCCACATCAATACTCACTCACTCACTCACTCACTCACTCACTCCCTCCCTCCCTCCCTCCCTCCCTCCCACTCTGCTGTGGGATGGAGGAGAGACTAGGAAGGGTGAAAGTGAGAAAACTCATGAGTTGAGATACAGTTTAATAGGTAAAGCAAAAGCTGCACATGCAAGCAAAGCAAATTCATTCACCACCTCCCATGGGCAGGAAGGTGTTCAGTCACCTGCAGAAAAGCAGAGCTCCATCACGTGTAAGAGTGACTTGGGAAGACAAATGCAACCACTCTGAATATCTACCACCTCATTCTTCTTCCCCAGCTTTATATGCTGAGCATGATGCCATGTGGTCTGGGATATCCCTTTGGACAGCTGGGGTCACCTGCTGCGGCTGTGCACCTCCCAGCTCCTTCTGCAACCCCAGCCTCTTCACTGTGAGAAGCAGAAAAGGTCTGGACTCTGTGCAAGCACTGCTCAGCAGTAGCAAAAGCATCCTTGTGTTATCAGCCCTGTGTTCACCACAAATCCAAAGCACAGCCAGTAGCATACCAGCTACTGTGAAGAAAATTAAGTCTACGTGAGCAGAAATCACACGTATTTGTAATTATGATGGTTTATAGATCTTTACAGCAGAGCTGCTGGACATTAAACCAGATTCCAGAACCTTGTTTCAAGTACGTAAACTTAAGATGAAAGTAGCACACGTAATTTTGCTTATCATAATGAAGGGTTATGTGGAACAGATGAGCATCTTTGGGACAAATGGTATCTATGGCTTTGTAGCTTCTCCATGTTGTTGAAAAGCTGTGTCTTATGTGGCATGGGAACAACAGAGGGTCCATTATACTTTCCGAATAAATATTGGAAAATACTATAAAGCAGAATAAAACCCTACTCACATTTCCAAGGCCAAAAGTCTTGAGCCAGGGAAAATATGGATCCATTTTATTTATGGCTTGAATAATATATAAATTTTCTGTGAAAACTCTTGTGTGCTTTTCATGTTTGTCTGCTTTTACTTTTTTTGATTTTTAATCTGAGGGTAATATAGATAATTTCTTTACCTAGTGAAAATATTTGGCTTCTTACTCTTCTGTGAAAAAGTTATTCTTTTTAAAAATGGGTAAGTGTTAAAATGCTGGAAAAAGTAAACTTTGCTGTGTTTGAAGACATGCCAGCCTCAGAGAGGAAGAGAGATCACCATATTATTGAGAATGAAGGAAAAAAATGAGGCTAAATAAAAGATGTTTGCATAATGTTTTAATAGGCAGCTTCCTTAGTGAGAGTGTGGCTTTTCTTTAACCTCCTGTGTTGTATAAAGAAAAGAGGAATTCAGTGCTAGACACATTGAAAACTGATTAATGCTTGACTATTTACTTCCAGTTCATTCAGTTAAGTATGTTGGCATTAAGCAGACAATGTACCTAATTACTTCTAGGAAGAATTATGAATAATTTGACTCCTCCTTGGGTGTTCGTAGAATGTGAATGAAACAAAAAATACCTTTACATGAATCCATGCAAATTCTACTACTTTCATTTCAAAGAGTTTACATATACCTCAAAGAGGAATATCTTAAAGTATTATTCCAAAATTAAAAAAAAAATAGGATGAAGATGTATCCAAATTTATATCAAGTGCTTTTCCACTGGCTCTTTGAAGATACAAACACCTTTTCAGTTCTTATTCATCAAGAGGTTTAAAGATGTATTAATTATTTGCCTAAACTGGATATTCTGCAACTTTTTGTTCCAAAAATAAAACTGAAATCACATTAATTTACTGTGACTTTCAAATATTGCTATTGCAGTAATATCAAGAGGTATGATATTTAAGGAGAGAAAAGGGGGAAAAAAAACCCTATTCAGATTTCTCCTCCTCCATGTCATAGAAGGGAACACGCAGAACTAGAAAAAAGTGGATCCAGCTGTGACACTGACACACTATGACACCATAGACACATTTAATAAATTTCTGTGACCTAAAGTCAGAACAGGTCTTTGGAAAACATGCAGAAGCAAGTGGTAGTAAAAGACATTCAAAACAGGCTGTAACACTGAGAATCTTTGTTATTCTACTCCTTTTTCCATTGGTGTCTTGAAATTACACATTTCTCTGCCTAATCTGCTTTTGAATCAGATTTGTGAGGCTTTCTGAGATGTATCTGTCATGAATTAAGATGCTTGAAATTCCCCTAAAAATGCTGTTGTTGCTACTTTTTTTTGCTTTTAATTTTTTTTACTCCAAACAGTAGAAGAGTAGATGATAGTAAAATGTCTTTTTATTTAATTTATTTTGTTTTAAATTATGTAAAGATATGCACTCAATTCACTCATCTGCCAAAGAAAATTATATCCCATATATCCTTATACTTATCTGATACAATAGCAGTAAGATTATTTACTGTTTCATCTAGGGGAATTTTGTGTCCATTTATTGCAAAAAAAAATCTGTTAAAAAAAAGATTCATTTTCTAATATTGATCAGATAATCAATAACAATTAGACAAAATTTCTATTATGATAGTCAGAAATAGCTTTCCATGTTCAATAAATAGTATGACTATCTCAAGGTTGGCTTTTTTTCAGACAGATTGAACACTCAAAATTCTTTACTTTAGTTCATGTATTGAAATATATTATGCCTAAGAGGGACTAGATTCAGAAGAAGAAATTTGTAAGGAAATGGATAGCAGAAGAGATTCCTCAGACAACCAGTCCTGAAGAACTTCAGGTTATAATAAATCAGCTTTGCTTTTAAATGATCACAGCTAATCTAATTATTTTTACACAATCACCTGATTATCATCAGACTTCAGCCAGCAGTCAATCCCCAAATAGCATCCTCCTACTATTCTGTTTTTAACTTTGCATTCTCAGGTGCCTACTTTACAAAGTATCTTGGCTTCAGTATTGAAAATGAAGACTTTCTCAGGAAGAAAGTCTTGCAGTTGATCTGCATTTTCAAACTTATCATTTTCATTAGTAATTGTTTTCCTCCAAACCACAGATATCTTTATAAATTTAATGTAAGCTGAAATATATTTTAGATTCAGAAGGAAAGGAAAAAATATCTAACTGAGTAATTAAAATCTCAGGATACAAGAGATCCATGTTTAAATTATGACCAAGAATTCAGTTTCCATGTCTTGGATGAGAGTTAGTAGTAGTATCTTTAAAAGAGTATTTGTTTACATAGAGAAACAGTTACAGAACATTGTGTGGTTAAAATATCCACTTTCAAAACTTCTTTTATGTTTAATTATTTAAAATTTGTTGAGCCTCATCTTTATTTAAATGTGAAATTAAACTAAACTCTAAAACCTTGAAATCATTATGCAAATAGAAGGCTTGTTTTCCAGTTAACCTTATCAGGAATGAGGAAGGAATAAGCCTAAAGTTCATATTAAATAATGAGGAAAGTTGTAGTGAAAAAGCTTTCTTCAGCCATGTTTGTGTGTTTGGAGTTTTTCTTCCACTGGAGAGTTTAATTTTGTGGGGGTTTTTTAATAAACAAAATGATTGTTTCGAAGAGTATTTTTAGCATGTTTCAATTCTATGACTGTGCCAGAAGTCAAGTAATATGTCAGCTACTGTCTGTGTCTGAAGATGCTCCATTTGTAACTGATGCTTTCTGTGGGGGAAAATCAGTCTCTCAGACCCCTGAATCTGGGTACCCCATCCCAGAACATCCATGTTTAAAATCCAGCCCTTCCAAAGTAAGTTGTTCTGCATTGCGTTCTGCACTCAAAGATATGCTGCTGACTGGACAAGCTCTAGTACAGAGTCAGTTTATAACAGGTTTTAAAGATCCTTTGCCCTGCTGCCGTAGTCACCAATGTAAAATATACATATCCCATTTACATGTACGTAAACATGTAAAATATAGATATCTCATTTTAACTTATTACCTAACATTTCCTCGAGAGCTGTAGTTTTCCTCTCATTTTCATTATGCTTGACTGTCCTGGGTTACAGTGTATTCTATTACCATGAGCTGTTGAAACCAGGTGTAGTAATGTTCCTTGCCCCCTCCCTCCAGACCATCTCCTGTTAATGGGCCCATCAGTGCCTTGCCCCATGACTCACCATCCCATTGTGAGATGCTCCGCCCAGGGGGAAGGAACCAAGCATTCCCACCAGGATAAAATCTGAGACCTGGAACAGCAGAGGCAGACTTACCTACTGGGATCCCAGAGGACAAGATCTACACCCCTGGACTTTCTGAGGAAGACCAGACCCTCCTACAACACTGCTGGACCTTCAGAGGAAGACCAGACCCTTCAACAGAACCATCACTCCAGGAGGACTGCAGTCACCATTTAACTGGGCTGTTACCAACCCCCTGATTGTCAGGGGGTCAGGTTTGTGCTCTGACTTTGTCAGTGGGTTTTCTTTTTTGTACTATTGCATTTATTTTATTTTTCCTACTAAATTGTGTTTCTGACTTGGACTCTCTCACTAGTTTGCTTTCAAACTAGTACATTTATAAAACAATAGAGATAGTTTATTTGACATCATTAAAATGTTCCAGTGATGATGGGTAAAAGAAAGTTAATGTAAACCCATGATTTGGAAACATTAATGAAATTTTGATTATTTATTTTTTATTATTCAGTAATCTAATACCTTTTTTAAACTAGAACATTTTTAAAAATGAGGGGTTATTCAATAACAATTCAATTTCAATGACATTAACTCTCCAGAAAAAGCTCACCTCTTATACAGATAAAAAAGCTGTACTGAATAACTCTTTTGCATATGATCACACTTTGAAAGAGTTAGATCCTGAAATATTTTAAATGCACTACTGATTACAGACAGATGCATTCTGACTCACAACATTTCAGAGCTAATTGAAATACTGACATGGTGTTCAGGATGACAATTTCCCTTCTTATTCGTGCATTTCTACCAGTTGGCCACCGCACCATGTCTTACTGCATTAAAATATATCAGGATTCCCAAAGCTACTATTTGTGGTATAAAAAGCAAAGGAAAAGAAAGGGCAGTATTTTGAAAGAGCCTTTACTGGATTGTGTTTATTGGCACTGCATGTATTTCTATTTTATACCCACTTTTATTTAGTCATAGTGATTGAACTTCGGTTATACTACTGCCCATTAAAATGGAGCACCATGCCCATCATTCACTACTAAATGCTGACATAAAACTTTCAAAATATGTGAAGCACTTATATTAAAAATAATAAATTGGAAAAACTTAACCCAAACTGAACACCCCACACAAAGAATTCTGAGTAGATTTTCATCGCATACATTTTTATAAGAATTATATATCCTGTATGTTCTACACAGCTGTTAACAAATAATTATAAAGTCAGAGGGCAAAAATAACACTATTTTTCAGAGTTTCTGTTATTCTCAAAAGTCTTGTCTTTATCTTGCTTTAATATTACCTTGTTTTCAAAGGTGTTGGAAATTCAAAGATTTAGGACTTCATTAGGCTCCTGATTTTCTGAAGGACGAACATGCATGATAAATAATAAAAAAACCTAAGAAATATATTAGGTATTAATATATTATAAATTTATAAGTTTAACAACTGTGAACAAAAACATGGTTTATTAAACAATTGTAATTACGCAGTAACATTCTTCTTGAAGTCAAAGATGGTTTAATAAGTCAGAATAGAATAGAACATTTCGGGCATTTAGATACTAATATTGAAGAATTTGTAACACTGAAGAAAGCAAAGAAAGTAAAACAAAACATCAGCAGAAAGAAAATGTAAGAAGTCCATTTTTTCATTTTGTCCCCTGGTTTTAGCTCTACTATTTACATGGACACTTATTGATGATGATGATGATAATGATATATGGGAACACACTGTCCTTAAGAAGTAGGAAAACCATGAAATAAAACTTTCTAAAATTTTCTTCTCATTGTTATTCCAAGTTCAGTTTGTGGAGTGGAAATTATTCCTGAGAGAAAATCTACTTGCTAACTTGGTAGTTGCTTTTCACTGCCACTCAGCCATCAGAAGTTTTGTTTTAAAACTTAGTATGCCCACTGCACAATATGTATTTTTAAATTCAGTTTCCTTCCAAGCAACAGTACCTGAAATTCAGGTGGGGAGAAATGGTGATTCAGTAAGCCTACTTTTGTGGAATGAATATATAAATCTTAATCTGAGTCATAATTCATAAATATTAATCTCTTTTCTTTGCACTGGAAGAATACTGAATATCAGTTTTTCTTAACTACTTAAAAACAGTTGGGATATAAAGCTTCAGAAACGGTTGATTTAAAGAGATGATTAGTCTTAACATCAGCCATCTTCTGCTGGTTTTTGTTAAATTGTTCTTTCATGACCCAAGTAACTAGGAAAAACCTCCCAGAAGTTGCATTTAACACTTTGAAAAAAGCAAATTCCCTTTAGTGAATGCTTGTTTTTATGAATTAACTCCAGATCTAACAGTTCAATTAATGGATTCCTCTGTTCCTATACGTATATTGTATATTTATTAACATATATTGTAAATTTACCTTTAAGATAATAATATTCAAGTAATCTACTTAAATACAAAAATGAACTTTTTTCATTTAGAAATAATAGCTTATTCAATCTATGCAGCATTCATGATATAAAGTGTACATCTTTACCAAACATGGGCTGTAATGCTTTGAACAAAATACTTTTAAATACTAAAAAGAAAAGTTAGGAAACAGATGATCTTTCTGATGTGTTACTGAATTTCTCATTTCTTCAGAGAAAAATTCAGCAGCTTTTAACATTCCAGCTGTTACTGACCAATTCCCACCTCCTTATTCCACAGAAATCTTAACTTTTACTTAATAAAAATAAAAGAATCCCTCTCTCCTTTTTAGCACTGGGAAAACACAATACAAGGAGTGGGAAGTGTTTCATATTAATTTTATAGTTCTGAAATTCTGATTGTTGCAGTGTTTATGTCTAGTTTCAGAATATTAGGTTGGAAGATAATCCAGATGAAGATTTATTTGCTTCATCTGTCCAGCCCATTATCCTGACTTCTTGGGAAATAATGAGTTTGAAGATGTATCAAGGTATTTCACTCAGCAGCTTTTGATCACTAGCAGATTATGAGTATTATAAAGGGGTTTGATTTGGACATTTTAGGTAAAAGAAAATTTAAAAGAGTTGGGATAGCTCAAAGTACCTCTGTGAAGCTAGAAATCAGCACCTGGAGCCTTTTCCTGTGCCATGGTACTTCTTGCATAGTTTCTTACTGGTAGAGCATTTACCCAGGAGAACTGTGTTTTAGGCCATCATCAGACTGCACAGGTTTAAAATGTACAGGTTTTGCATCTCAGTGTTGTGCCTTAGCCACCATAACAGCTGTACAGCAGTGCTCCTTCTGCATTTTACTTCAGACAGTCACTAGAGAGCAAGGACACAAATAGCTAAGGGAAAACAGCCTGCTCTCCTCTAAGTTGAATATTCTAGCCATCTTTTGCAGACTGGGCTACTGCTTCCTTGAAAAACTTTTGGATCACATCTATATCCCCTTCCTACTATGTAAAAAGATGAGCACTGAAATATTCCAACTTTGATATCAGCACATTTATTTATTTTGGCAATGCTTTGTGTCCCAAACTGATTATCGTAACTTCAGAAAAAAGCACTTAATTTATTGCATACACAAAGTTACCAGTTAGGAACCTGTGGCCAGAAGCCCTTAGTCCCCTACAGAATCTCAAGTGCTTTGGTTTGGTGGGCAGGATTTTCCTGTGTTGCTCTTTTCAGTTTAAGGTTCCTAATGTCACTTCCAAGGTACTTTATTCTCCTTCAAGCCTCAGGGAAAATGCGACTTCACAAACTTTTGTCTGTTTTGTTGTTTTGTTGGGGTGTTTTTAGGAGAAACCTTAGAGACATATGCATAAGAAACAGCTTTGCAAGGCTATAATTATCCCTTTTTTGACATTTGAAGTTGTGCATCTGTGAATCCTCCTATTTGTCCCATACCTTCATAGGGCTTAGAGATAACATGATTTCTTGCATTGCCCTTAAAATGCTCATTAAACTAGAGCTTTGCATTCAGAAGACTGTAATCTCCTCTAATCAGTATGCTGCCATTGCATAAGCAGTAGGTCACTTGTGGCCTCTTTCAAATTCTTTGCAAACAGATCCCTACAACAGCCTCCTGAACACTGACATGCTTCTGCTGATTAAAACCTGGGAGTCCAAATATATAGGTGTCAGGCTGAAAGGCAACAGTGAGACTAAATGATGGTCTTCTCATATTTAAACACAGCATAACACTACTAGCTGTGCTTTCTCCCATCTGTTTTACAAGAAAGAATTAAAAAGGAAAGTATTTGTTGTAGCTCCAGGTGCTTGCAATGCACCCACTTAACACAGATGGCAGAAGGCCTGCCTGTCAATGGGTGGAACTTCCTTTGCCAAGCAAACTAGAATTGCAGCTAAAATTGTATGGGTCTTGTTTTGCCTTTTTTTTCCCCCTTTTTTTTTTCTTTTTTCTCACACTCTGCCCACGAAAGGTAGGACATTTTCTTTACTGCATACGATTTATAAAGTGCAGGCTTTTTCTGATGCATGATATAGATAGAAGGCAGTCTTGAAAGAGATGTGCTTTTTGTCTACCTTAAAAATTCTCAAGGTTAAAATGCCTAAGAGATGGCACCAAATTCTTACAGGAATTTCACTTGTGGGAAACTACTTTACCCAGAATTTAATTATAATCTAGGTGAACACAATTTTAGATATGGAAATGACCACCCAAATCACTAAATCCAGCTTTTGTTACTACAAAAAAAAACCCCCAACAATTCATATAGTGCCTTCATAAATTCCTACACTAATCAATCAAACTGGATTGCTCCAGCATTTTTTGGATAGGATTTCTCTGAAGTGGCTCTTCTGCTCACTTTGCTGCCAAGTTGTTAATATCCTTGAAACATTAATTTAGTATCACATAAAAACTCAAAGGCCCACTCTGATTCCTTTCTAAGAATTCTGTTTAATTGCTCTGTATTTGTATTGCCCCATGGTTCTGAAGACTTGTCTGTTTCCTCTAACAATTTGTCGAGAAGAATGTAAAACTAAGGGCTGTTTTATTTTCCTACCAATGATGGTATTCTCTTACTTGTGAACAGGATTACTGCGTCCTTAGCCCATCTCTTAACAAAGATCAGACTAACAAAATAAATTAAAGCAGACATTACATGCTCTGAAAATCCACACAATGTTTGGAGATGCACACTTTGTGTGGGAGACTACAGAAACTTCTAATATCTTTTCATATATATTCATGTGTATGCAACAAACTGTAACTTGCCTTATTGACTATATCTAAGGCATTTTTAAATAGGTCTGGCCTGTTGTCCTGCTGCTAAGCTGCTGAAGACATATTTGTTTCACAGGCAAATATTCAGCACATATGGTAACAGATCTCAGTCAATGTGGCTGCAGACTAACAGAGGGCAGATTTACTGTCAGCTCTCAGGGTCTTACTTGTCCAGTGTTCCTTTGATATATTGCTCAGGGAACTCTAATCAGAAACATACAGTTTGCATAGAGGCAGCCAGATTACAAGAAGCCAATGTGTCTGGTTTTTGGGTGATTATATATATTTTTTTTTTACCCTGTGATTGGCTACAAAAATGCACAGGCATTTGGGGACAGAGTAGAAGGTAAACTTGGAACTGCATAGAGTAGGACAAATTGTCCACTAGATTAAAATATGCCTGTGGCACACTCTTTCCTTGGAAGCTGAAGAAAATATCAACTGATGTGATGAAGAAGTACTACCAGTGGTAACCAGAGATTGACAGAATACTTGGAGAAGATGGGGGATTGCAGTCATCTGCATAAGTAACAAAGGATAGAAAGCTAAATAGCCTGTTCCGAAACATACCATTAGAGGAATTAGAAATACAAATTAAGGGAGAGACTGAATTTTGGATTAAAAACTTGCTTCAATTATGCCATCTAAAAAAGTGAATAATTTAGTGATTTGGGTTTCTTGTGTGTTTTTTTTTTCCCCAAGCTAAGTCTCCAAAGAGCCCTCTACTGCAGGGCGTCATGCGGGAATCTTTTTCACGTAGATTTTCTGGTGCATACAAAAATGCTTATTATATCATTAAATGTATCTTTGTAAATCCATTCCCTGTGGTGTGTATGCTCTGCAAGGAAAGCGTTTGGACTATAAGTTAAAAATGATCAGTGATCAGTAGCTTTGAACACTGTCCTGATATTTGCAACATACTGCTTACTTGGCAGTACATCTGCTACTGAAGGGAGATGGAATTTCTGCTTCTGCTTGAGGTCGTGCTCTGTCTGCATCATCAGTAACTTTGTTGCATCCAGCCAAACCTCTAGTTGAGGTTAGAGGTCCTCATTTCAACTAGGACTGGTGCAACCATGCTAATTTACTCTGGACATGAGAGTCCAGCCCTTATGGTGGGTAAGGTGTAGATGCTTAGCAGGTTTCTCCAATATTTGCTGAAAATTGAAAAAGGGAATATTCTGTAATTAATTTGTGTGTACATTCAGTTTTCCTCTCTTTGACAAAGCTATTTACAGTCATGATCATTATGCACATTGGTAAATTATCCAGACCGTGCAGGATCAATGATTCTAAATATAACAGGAGGATAGAAGCAATTTATGGTATAAAAAGAGGGAACTGCTAAATTTTGAGAGTTTATTAACAGAACTGTAATTATCTGATTTAATATTAGAAACAATAACAGCTATTTTTTTCGAAAGCCACAATTTATAGGTGGAATTGCCTAGATTTTTAAAGATTTAGAAAGGTTGAGTAATTAAAAATTATTTCCCATCACCCTTTCCCAATAAAGTGTAAACATTTAAATGGAATTAAAGAGACAACATATTGCAAGTTTTATTCCAAGCTAAAATATACACAGGATTAGTATTCTGAAAGCAAATTGGTTCATAATTGTCTGGGTGCCTTACTACGGGAAGGTATCTTTCCTTCTCACAGAAGTGTGATGTTCTTTATTCCTTTTACACAGGCATTCCATATAACCTCTGCTTAAGTTAAAACCCCATGTTGTCTTTCTCATAGGCACCATTTTCATCCTTTGCTCTGTATTCATCCCTGATCTCTTGAAGCTAAGATATTGAAAAGGATAAATTTGGCTTGATAGCAGTATGTATAACGATGCTACTGTTGGTTGCTAGGATACCATTTGGTGGTCAACTGTCTCTGGTGCAGCTGCTCTTAATAGCCAGACTGACAGACATATCTGCTTTTATTCCCCTTAATACTTGGGCTGCAGAAAGTTTCCCTTAATCTATTATATTTTGACTTTTGAGGAGAGGTAAGCTTAGAGACAAAGACATGGGAGAGGGAGAGAGATGTTGTGATTTTATTTTATTTTAGCAATAAATGTGTTATCTCAATGAATTTAGAAAGAAACATGTACCAGTCTCTGCAAGTTTTATAACTTTTGGTACATGAGCTAACACAAGATCTAATCCAGTGTCCATTACAGCAGCTGAGGCTCTTTCACTTACTTATTATGACTCTGCTAGCACCCCTTGGCTTTCTCTCTGAGGATTTTGAGCGCTAAAAGCAAAAGGTGCAGCAAGTTGGGTTACACAGCGGTGTGGTTTAGTTGGTGGCATCTAAAAGTTCATATGCTCTGTAGGATACATGGAAAGGGAATATGTAAGAACTTCACATTTGACTTAGTGAAGAAAAAAATGCTTTTTTGCACAAGAACAAATCGTTGTTGCTTTTGTTTTGATAGAACTGGTTATGCAATATTGAACTTTGGTGCCAATTCCTGAGTGCTGACCACTTCTAGAAATTAGTCAGCTTTACTGAGTCACTAAGTATAAGTTTGCTACCTTAAATGTAGATGTCATTTCTCAAAAAAAAAAAACAAAAAAACAAAAAACCCACAACAAACCAGCAAACAAGCACCCTTCCCTGCTGGTAACTTCCATTCCCCTCCTGGTGTGATTCCTGTTCCTGTTTGCATTCACAAACTCTAGGTAATGGGCACTGTTACGGAAACACAACAAAGCAACACTCTACCAGGAGACTTAAACGTTGGTATTTATATATTTAAGATGTGAAGAACCCTGATTACAATATGTATGAATTCTTTTGGGAAAGAAAAAGCCCACCAACCAACCAAACCACATGATGTTCTCTATTAATGTAAATTGCTTTCCTAACTTGATTTAAGTCAATGGGAGTTTTCAGTAAATTTTAGGCGGAGTGAGATCTGGAAGTCCATTCTTAACTTCAAGAATTTAGGGAGTAAGTGTTTACATGTTAAGAGTATTTCTCCCTGTAATATCTGGCCAGCATAGGGAAAAGTAATTATATTCACAGAACAAGAGTCTAACTGATAAATGGTCTTTATACAAAGTTGTCATTACTAAACCTTCTGTAAAGGCGGGAGGCATCTTAACAGCATCTGTGGCCGTGATGCTGTGTATCTGGCCATAGTCAATTCAGAAGAAGGAATAGATCTAGTGTGTGATTTAGCTCACTTGTTTTAGACATTTAACTGTAAAATGAGATGCATTGCGCATATTTCTCCTGAAAGACTATAAAAAGAGCCTGAGGTTATAGACAACTATATTTAGTTAGATTAATATTAATATTAATCTTTCTTGTAGGTTAAGTTCCTAAACTAGTGATATTTGGCTCTCTCTATATTCAGAGGAAACAGAAAATTGCCTTCAGAAAAGAGTTCACCATGAGTATTCTAGATGTCTCAGAAAAGGGTGAAACTCCCTTTAGAGATGCCAAGCTTTCATTTGACTGTAGTGAGAACAAGTATTGCAGTCTAGACTAAGTACCAGACTTTCAGAAGCCTAAGGTGAGGTGATAGGAACACCAGCTTTAATGAGTATCTATTATTTTACAAAACAACATATCCTGCAAAAGTAATGAGCCACGAGCAAATATTGGTAAATGTTACAGAGGACACATGTTATTTGGGATAGCAGATGGGCATCAGGTAACAGCTGATTAGGAAGCTACTCCCTAGTGTGTTCAAATATATCTGGACAGAAGGTGTACAAACAGTATCGCAGCACACATGTGAACTCAGTGAAAAATTCTGGCCACATGCAATGCTGCTGGCCACTCTCTGGGATTCCTCTCTCCACATTCCTTTATGCCCAACACTGAATTCATGATTACTAACATCTGCAAATTATACTGGCAGTGTATCATCATTTTCTGGCAGCTATGGCTGCCAGTGAAAGACTGTATACTTTGCTTAAGCCATGGGCAGTTTGATGTAGTGAGGTCAATGCAGTTTATTCTGAGAATTTGCTGTGTTCTTGGCTACTACAAACACAAATAACTCTAAAATCACCTCCAACGACAACAAAAAATCAAGCTCTAGCCAGATACCTTAAAATTTTATTGTGTTTCACAGATTTTTCCTATAACCATTCAGATACTAGTAAACAGCAGCAAAGAGTTTAAAAGCCAAACCTAATACTACCAGTAATAAAGAAACCAAATGGTAAATTTTGTGCAAACTATAATATCTAGCTGTTATTTGCAGCTGTTTCTTCTGTAGCATTTTCTATCTAGTTTCCAGGGGAGAGATCAAAAACAAGTTTTGGTATTATAATCCAACTGCTTTCAACATCACCAGCACAAAGGTAGCAATAAATCTGCCTTATTTGGCTACAAACTCCTGGTAATGCTTTATCATTAGGAGGACACAAAGAAGGCATTGTGCATCAGTACAAATATACATGGGTCTTCAATCATTTAAGGTGCAATGAACCCCAGCACTAACAGGTAAAACAAGGAAGTCACTGCTTTAAGAACACTCAAATAACACCTTGAATCAAAAGTTAGTGCAATGAACACAGCCCTCTGTCTTGCTGGGGAGTCTAAACACTCTGAGTTACAAGGATGCTCTGCAATTTTTCTTGGTACTTTCTCCCTAAACTCTAAAATTGAGTTTAAATTGATGAATACTTCCATTAATAACAACAGCAACAAGTGTGTGTCTTATCAAATTGACTCACAAGTGCTTTTAAGGTTTTCTAGATTTTTAATTCAAACCAGTAGGTTGATTTGGGTTTTTTCATAAAAAATAAAAATTTAGCACCAAATTTTAAAAATAAAAGAAGCATATTTTCCATTAAAAACTGGGGGAGGGGTGAAACCCTGGATGTCTGGTTTCACTCTTTGCTTGCAAGAAAGTAGAGCATTTTCAATCAACAGCACTGAGGAGGAGGCATTGCTGCAGTGTGAAGTTCTGTGGCTGCTAACTGCTGAGGTCATCTTCACTTTTAAGCTGAGACCACAGCTAGGGAACAAGAAAAGAGGAAGTTTTGAAGAAATTCTCTGGCCTGAATTTTCTGTAAAAGTGATTTATCTGTCTATTGCTACCTTTATTTGGTGAAACAAGATTTGTACCAATGTTGCTACAAAATCAGCTACATCACTGATTTCTGCTTTCAGCTGGACACTGATTATTATAACATGAAGAGAGTTGTAGTCATATTTTTTAAATTGTCAGCAGTGTATGCTGTGTACTACAGGCATGGCTACAATGATCTCAACACTGAAAAATATTCCTATAGCCCAAAGTCATGAACTTCCTACGGCAGAGGAGCCAAGAGCAGTCCACACGCAGAAGATATCTGTGTTCCTTAGACAGTTATTTATGCACTCCTTTATTGTGGACTGAGAGTGGGATGAGCAGACAGCTGAGTCCTGAGAGACCTGCTGATGTTGGCTTAAACAGCCAGTGCTGGCTAATTTCCTCACTTCTGGTGCAGATCCAGAAGGCTTTCCACCAGGAGAGCTTGCCCACAGCCATTCACATCACAGTTTCCGCAACAGATCCACACTTGAACAGTTCAGATGCCACAGGTTTGCCCATCTGGTACTGTTAAACCTATGGCTGTCACTCCCATGCTAAAACACAGCAATGACTTTCTCCACCCTTGACATCTTGCTGAGCTGGCTGTATCCGATAATGCAATATCTGCTCATAGCAAGGGAATATGGATTCTGGCGAAAGCACTGGAACTCTTCATGAATCTGTCTCTGCCTGTGTCTCATTATTCAGCTTTATATCACTGCTGATCTCTGGATTGCATTGCTACTGATGTTTATGTCCTAACCTGTCAAAACTAGTGTCAGTTGTCTGCTTCTGATGTTGCATATTTGCCATTGGTTCCTCTGTCCTGTGGATAAACAGCCTTTTTGTGATTCAGCTGTATTAACAGAAAAGGTTACCATTGCCAGTCTAGCCCTGCTGTTCCCTTTCCTTCTGCCTGACATTACTCTCCCCAGTAGATCCCCTTACACAAGCGCTGTTAGAAGTACTCTGTAATTTGCATCAGTCAAAATGATCGGGACTATAGAAGACTCGGTATTTGCACATTTTAAAGTAACCCAATTTGTTTTGATTAAAGTGTCTTCAGAATCAGGGACTGAGGAGGCAGTCTCTAACAAAAGAATGATGATGGTCAGCTGCAAGTGAGCTATGCATGATAGCCTAGACACAAATTTTATGCAGAATGCCTGTCCTTTGTTAGCTTTAAAACAAGTCCTATGTGTGATTTCACGTCACCCAAAAGTTTTCCTCGTATATTCACCACAGATATCTCTCCACTGATGCTTTTATTTCAGGACATATTTAATGAGAAAGTCCTGATTTAGACAGTGGCTTATTGTCTATGGAAGAATAATGCTGCATTTCCTCAAAACTGCATTGTCTACCTTGGAATCCATTTCTGTTTGGCATTTGACACATTTTTTTGGTGCTGTGTGAAGCCTGAATGTGTTAATATGTGGGTTGCAGCAATAACTAGATAAAATTTGAATACAGCCACCATGAACACAGGTAAAATTCTACAGGAGCAATATCTGATGTTTTGCTTACAGGAAAAAATACCTTTGTTACCTCTGCACCGTGTTTATAGGACATGAGAGGTTGTCTATTCACAACATTTTTTTAATCTCTGCTTAAAATATTTTTGTCTGAAGAATTCACTTGGTAATACCAAGGGTACTCTGTCTTTCTGTCAGAAATTACAAGAATGGCACAGTTGACTTAGATAGAAAACAATTTGCTATCTATATAACACAACAAAAAACCCAATTTTGCCTTTTGGAAAATTCTTTGTATGGCTTAGTATTCTAAGCCATAAAATGCTTCTGGAACACGGATTTGTGGTACAGTTTGTATACTCTTACTTTTGGCTTCTCTCATCTTCACCAATCCAGAAATTCAGCTGTTAATCTCACACTGCTATTGTCACTGTCATTATGCCAAGTCTTGCTGTATTTAATCAGATTAAGGAATATTCTCTTAGGCAAAAAATAACATATACTTGTGGTTATTGCAGAAATTTCCATATAACACTATGAGGTTGCTGATTTTTTCTGCAGTATCACATTATGGATACATATATACTGAATGAATAAAATACTTTTCAGCAAGATATTATACTTCCTTAGAGTACCAGTCAGTTTTAGAAAGCATCAATAGAAACATTCCATGAGATCTTATTAATAATTGTTCAAGACTAATTTAGAGGTGCAAACAGCAATGCAAAGGCCACTGAGAGTGAGCAGTTATTTGCACAGTAAAATGAGTGTGTGTGCTTATTGCTTAGTCTAAAAATAACTGGTTCATTAACTTTAAATGTATCATTAACCTGATCATATTGTTAAAGTCAAATGTAAAAACAGATAAGGTAATTTTGGTTTATATTAGCTGGTGCATATATACGTGCATGTTCACATTTATCACTCTTGAAAATGCAATGAGATTACACATTCTGCAGAAACCAGAAGTTTTTAAAGGGTGAACAATGACAGCAAACCTAGGACAGGAGAATAGGAACAATTTTGTTTTCTCTGTATCAGTGAATCTTAATTTTCATTAAAAATCAAATACCAATATGAGGCTTAATAAATCCTGTGAGAAGGATTTTGCCACTTCGTGATTTGTATCATTTTCTCCTATGTGAACTAATGGTAACACTATTGAGTTAAAATGTTGGAGAACCTATCTATGTGTGTTAATAGATATTTAAACAGTATTTTTCTACCCTTCCTCCATAACTATCAAATACCACCAAATACTTACTCTTGTTGAGGAGACGCCAAGATGATAGTTGGAAAGAGTTTGCTGTAGGGATTCCTTTGAGTTCCTGTGTCATGGAATAGACCAGATGGAAGAACTAAAGGAAATCCTTGTCTTCACAGAAGGGACTTAGATCAGTTGATTTTTTTTGCTAACCTGTTCCCCAGGACTTGAGGAAGTGGAAGGTCAGCTACCTTTGGAAAGAAGTTGTTGCCCTTTCTTGTGTATGTAGCACTGTGCCGTATTTTGCAGAGAACCTTCATATGAATGGAATAGAGCTGGCTTTGTTAAGGCCAGGCTGGATTAGGACTCATAAACCCATGAGACTTCTCCTCTCAGTCTGCTTGCTGCTGTTGTCATTTCCAGGTCCAGACACCACCTGAGGACACATGAGTGTCCCAAAGATAAACACAACAGATGTGACTGGCCACGTGTCAACACACAGACAGCACGGCCCTTTCCAGCACCCACATAAACACCAGCAGTGTGCACATACACCTGAACACAGGCAACCCAGGATTCTTCCTCCTCTGTGTCTCACCAGATTTAATCAGTGATAAACATGCACATACTCCCATTTTCTTGATTGGCAAAACCACCTCAAATTCATGGGCTTTAAGTCTGACATCCATGCCTGGACCTTGGGATGCTTACCCAGTCGTCTCAGACCTTGGGTTCTGGTCAGATGTGAGTGACCTCCTACACATGGGCTAGTTCAACTTGACAGTCACTAGCGAATCATCCTCCAACACACATCACACAGAGAGAAGAAAACAAGACCATACAGAAAATAGCAAGGAAAATTACTGCACAAATTTTTCATTTCATTTAAAACTTCAGGGGTGGTCCTTCTTTGAAGTGAATCCATGATAGGACAAGGTGTCATTGGTTTCACTGATACAAGCCTTATATCAAATTACAAGAGTACCAGGTCACAGTCACCTTGAAATTCTGGTCCATGTCTCAAGTGTGTGAAGTTCAATGATGACTGGTAAGTTACTCTTCTCCAAACACTGTCTGTTAGAGTAGCTGATCATGTATAACATAATGCAAATAACTAATTAATTAATTTTATTAAAAATAATTTAAAAGAGTGTCTCATTTTTATATGAGGCTTTTGTGTGGACAGATAGCTCTTGTGCATGCAGCTTCCCTCTTCACCATTGTTTTAATCAATAAGGTGCTTAGAATAAATGTCATACATCAGAAAGGCTAAGAGAAAAAAGTTGTGCCTTGTAAAGATATTCAGATTTCAAAACTTGATCTCCATTACATGATTTTAAATAAGTCATTTATAAAGCAGAACCATAAATAGAAATTCCAGATCAGAAAAGGATAAACAGAACGGAAGAGATTAATTTATGTCTTTTATTGCTCACACTCATGCCTTAATCAGTTCCTTCCCATTTCTATTATAAAGCAGATGTCTGTGCACTTTTGTGTTATTGCCTCCATTTATGAAAATTTTTAAAGGAAAGATATGTTTAAAACATCATCATTTTCTTGAAGATGTATATAAAGACACCAGAAACTGTTATGAAGAAATACATGGCATATATAAGTGAGGGTGGACTTTCTAGTTCTTTCACAAACTTGCACAAGAAAAATCCATGTGAAAATGCACTACAAGAAATTTTGGGGATCACCATGGAAATCTTTTGTCAAGTATTTAATTGTGCCTTTTTTTTTTTTTTTTTTTTTTTAATATTCAATGGTAACTTGTCTAAAATACTGTTAAAATACCATACTTTGTCCCAGCATAAGAGAGCGGAACGTCTATGCAGTACCTGATGTTGGGACTCTTTTTCCTGTCAGCTTACAAAGTGTGGAACTGTATGCCATCAACACTAGGATAAGTTTCATGTGAGACTCTGCTTTCCTTTGTGCTTACTAGAGCAAATATATTTTTAATTACTTTCTGCATGTTTCCCAAGACTCTGAATCACTTTATTGTAGTCCAAAGATGCCTTTCATGTTTGGAATACATCTTCCCTGTTTCACACTTCTTTTGGGCAGTCATATTGGTGAAGCATATAAAGGTGAAGAAATGGTCTGTGAAGGTAAAAAAGAATTAATCACGACACCAAGACTAGTCAAAAGTGAATAGGCTTGAAGGAGGGAAGTGAGATATGCAGCATCTGTGGATCTTTATAAACCTTTGCTGTACATAAACTGCCTGACAAAGTATCAGACACTATGTACTGAATGTAAAAAACTGAATACAAAGCAGATGGGTCACAAACATTTAAAACTCAGATTTCTAGCTTTCTAATCCCTTCTGAGTATAATCTTCTTGTAAAGGTAAGATTTATTCCACATTAGTTATTCAAAATATCCCAGGAAAACTCTAGAGTTGGGTTGATGAATACACAACCTCCAGTTATAGATGATGAAATCGTGAAATTAGCTTTCATTATTGAGTTCCAGTATTGAATCTTATGAACCTTCAAATCCACATGGTGCAGAACAGAAGGCAAATTTACATCAATTAATTGTTTTATGAAAACCTGATAAAGAAGCACTGTCCTTGAACCACTTAGATTAATGAACCTAAATAAAACATGTGCATGTATCTGTGTATATAATTCTGTGTTAGAGGATATTAATGGCTGCCATCAATCACAAATCTGGTTACAGTTGATATGTGAAATTACCTTCACTGAGTCTAAATGAGAGAACAGACTAATGTTACTTTTGTGTAGGCAGAACTAGAACAGTAGAAGCCAGGGCTAAAAAAAATAAATTAAGGAAAGCATCATTGCAACATCTAGCAGCTGAGCATCTTCCTAACCAGTTTCTCACTTTTTTTCTGTAAAAAAGAATATAAGAGATCGCTCACCCCAGCTATCTCAGATAAGATAGCTAAAAAGAACTTCATTATGGAAGTATCTGTTTATTATGTCAAAGCTGGGACTCCCAGCCACAGGTGGTATTCAGCTGCTCTAACTTAGATAAATGTGTAGAAGCTTTCTAAGTTTAAGACGCTTTTATGAATGGTTAGGTCAGTTAAGTCATGAAAAAAAGGAGATTCACCAGAGATAATAATGATATAATGAATTATCCTTCTATTGAAAATAACCTGACAATGACATACTACTACTACTTTTGTGCCTGTTACTAGGACAACCCAGGAACTGTTAGTCTTTGTCTATTTTATGAGTCAATATATGTAATTTTTTTTTAAAACTGGCCTCCTCGATACTCTTACTTTCTCCTTCTGTGTTCCCACTAAAAGCTGAAGAAGAGTCCATCAGAAAATGACATGTGGAAGCAGTATCTGCGTAGTAACTTTGCAGTATGTTCTACCTCCTCCCCTTCCCTTCAGTGCAACAGTACAAGGATCATGGCTTACATTTAGATGGTTATCAGGATGCATTTGTCCAGATCCCAGTTTTTGATTAACTGCTGTAACAACAGCTACTAGAGAGGAGTCTACTTAAAAAAATATTTGTGTACATATTGTGTGTCTGTCTGTACTTGTCTTTCATGCTATCATACACATGCAGATATATATATATATATATATATGTTAGAAATATCTTTTGTTTTTCCTTTGCAATAAAGTATAAGCAGTGTGGTGCATGAAGTCATCAAGGCAGAAAAGCAGGACACTAAATTCTTGACTTCAGAGACTTCTGTCAAACTCCTGACTCCAAGATTAAGTTGTTTACACTGTTTCTCCCCTCATAGTGCTGTTTATTCTGTTTATTCATAACATAACTCTTTGGGTGCCAAGGACTGAATCTTACACTTTAAGTTTAGAAGTCCAAGTACTTACACGTGTGCCTGAGTTAGTCATTCTGACAAGGAGAATAGGCAGCTCAGAGGTAGATGTTCACTTAGCAAACAGCTACACCTGGTCACATGACCTTGACTTTAGTTAGTAGTTCTTGAGCTTTAATTGCTTATCAAAATAGGCAAATGTGAGTTAACTGCTTTGGTAACAAACTGCCCTTCACAGATGGGCATAAACAGAGAGTGCTGTAATGCATGTGTAATGCTCATTACTCCTCAGATGTTGCAAAAAAAATGCACCAGAGCTTAGAGGTAACAGCAGTGTCTTGGTTTGAGACAAATTCAGAGGAACGTCCAAAATGAAGGTCCTCTGATAGAAGGCAGGTTTCAGCTGCCTCTCCCCCACCAGGTTCAGGGAAAAAAAATTCCGCAGAGGGAAGTCAAAAAACAACTATTTCTTTAACAAGCAAAGTGCATGCAGGCGTGGAAAAAAAGAACGAATAATGTTAATTAATAAAACCTCTCTCTGTGAAGAAAACCTGTGTAGTTTCAGAGTTCCTTGTAGGTGATGGCTCTGCTCTCTCCAGAGCTGGGGTGTGGCTTGGGCCCCCCTGGGCCGAGGTGTAAGGCCTCCCGGTTATGTTCTGGAGCTGCTGAACAGTCCAGGAGGAGAAGAAGAAGAAGAAGCTGAAATCCCAGGACACATCTTGCTCCAGCTACGAACAAGAAGCTAGCTAAAATGCAAGAGAATGCAACTCTCTTCCCTGATGCGGAGAGGCAAGAGCTGAGAAGAAGTGAGTGAGTTATCTCTGTTTTTAGCACAAGCTGGCAAAAAAAATTCCACTGGCTCTCCCCCTCTCTCTTAAAGGTACAGAAAGGCACAGGATTCATGTCTGGGCATAGAGCAGGCAATAGGAGATACAGCATCATAAAGTCACCCCAAGACTGTCAGCAAAATGTGCCCAGTGGTTTAGCAATAAACAGGTGTATATTTTGTTACTTAAAACTTGATTTGCTGGGATTTCAGTGAGGATTTGTTAATCCTGTATGACTAACATCCTAGACATTTGTAGCCAAATATCAGAGACACAGCTATTCCTAAAAGAGTACCTTGAAGTAACCAAACGGGGAACAGTAGTGCAATAACTTCGTTCTGGATATCCTTTTTGTCTATTTGCTCGTTTTCCAGAAATTTCAATAAAATACTGTTCTATTAGTCACACTGTCCAGGAGCCAGTCCCATAATGTGTTATTACACATATTTCTATATTTTTCTTCTCTCTTGCATTCAATGAAAGGAAAGGTTGGACAGTGAAAAGAACTATGAATTAATGCCAGTTTAGAGTGGGAGTTATTTGTCTTATTTTTCCATGTACCAGAGAAGTTAGTGTGCTACTACAAAATCTTATACAATCACCTCTTGGTAACGTACTACTTTTTAACTCTCTTTTTCTATACACATCTAAGAATTATATTCTGATAGAAGTGATAGTGTTCCTTTATGACTCTCAATATTTACTCTTATTCTGGGTAAATTAATGTTTTCTTGGAGTTTCCTGTATGTTTGCACATCTTCTTTTTTCAGAGGACAACTATTCTATGTTAAAATGCATGAGAAGTATCAGTAGTTGTGACCTCTCTGTCATTGGCCCTTGCTGATAAATTTCTCGAAGGAATTCTGTCAAAGGGTTTGGACTGAGGGAGGCTAAACTTTGTAGAAGGAAATCTATCACACAGTGAACTGTGCTTAGAGCTTGCTTATTATAAGACATGAAAAATAAATGGTTTTAGTATGAAACACATTTTTTTACCTAGAGAATGACTTTGGGCATAATGGACTGCATTCAGGAATCTTCTGTTATTTCAGTCAATGTTTAATGTATTTGCTTTCATTTTCTGCCAAAATACAATCCTAACTTTCAGCATTTGCTCTACTTTTGGTTGGAAAATAACATTTAGAAATGCAGTACATTTCGCCCCTTCTAGAACTTGTATCATTTATTTGTCCACAAGAGAAAGTAAGTTTTAAACTACCAAGAAACCTACATGATGTATTGTATAAACATCCTGTGGTAGCTCAGGATAACATGCACTGGGCTCAGCGTTAAAGGATTCAGTCTTTGAAACAGTAACATAACTTACAAACAATAAAAGTAATGGATAAGTAGAGCAAGCACTGGAATTGAGCCTCTTTGTCTGTGTAGTCCAAAATGTATTGCAGAGGAGAACAAAGGGGACACCACAGTAATTTTGTCACCCAAAAATCCCATCAAATAAATTAAATAGTAGCCATGGGAAGGCAGAGTAGAGTGGTATATTGTCTCTGTTTAATCAGACAATTAACATGGGTTGATATTGGCACTGAAGACACACAAAAAAAGATTAAAGTGTAAAATAGCTTTTTTCTAATTTCTAACAGAAATTTAGAAAACCAACAATCATTGGATATTGGGAAACTGAAATGCTAACTTTAGAGTGAAATCTTTGTCAAAGGGGAAAAAAATGAAGTAAGACATTCTACAGTTATTCAGAGCAATAATGTTGGTCATTAAGCTTCAAACACCTCTTTCAATTTATTAGAATCTGATTAGTCATTCAATACAACTTTTACCAAGGCCTGTAGTGATGGGACAAGAATGAATACTTTAAATTAAAAGAGAATAGGTTTAGGTTACAAGTTAGGAAGAAATTCTGTGCTAAGATGATGGTGAGGAACTGGAAGAGGTTTTCCAGAGAAGCTGTGGATGCCTCATACCTGGAAGTGTTCAAGGCCAGATTGGATGGGTCTTTGAGCAACCTGGTCTAGTGGAAGGTGTCCCTGCTCATGGCAGGGGTGTTGGAACTAGATGATCTTTCATGTCCATTCTGCCGAAATCTTTCTATGATTGTGTGATTTTACATACCTGACTGCAATAAGTTTTTATATAAAACCTAAAGTGTATTTCATTAGTGAACGTATCTGGACATGCCTATGTGTTTGTACAGTCACAGAATCCCTCAAAACATGTTGACAAGATTTTCAGTAAAACTTAGTCTGATATCTCTAGGAGTCTTGTCATTTTACACTGCTTCTCAAGTAAAAGCTTACTACTTTCAATTCTAAAGATGATGCCAAAGTTATAATTTTCTTTTAAAATTAATCTAAGTGACTACTGGGGATAAATATATGTGATATTTTTAAAATTTAAAAATACCATAGTTATCTGATTGACCAGTATGACAAAAATATTAACAACATTTGACATGATCCACAGTGTTGCAACAAGCCCACAGTATTGCAAAAGACAGTGTAAAACATCTGCTGTCCTCCCTGATGTTAAATAAAATCCTTACTATTGACTTTTGCATATGGTCTTTTTTGCACCTTGATTTGGGAAGAGGCATCTAATAACCCTAATAATCAGATCTTAACAATAGGAATTATTAGCTTGGGTAAGTTGTTGATAATGAATTGTTTGTTTATCTTTAATATTTAGCAACGGGCAGGAGCAGCTTGGGGGTAATGGGTTCCATCCCCATCAGACCTTGATAAAAAGTCAGTAAAATCTTCCTGAGTCATATTTACCTCTTGTGCTAATGACTGATGATGTGCATCAAGCCTGGCATTACACCATGCAATACCAGTAGGTTTGCCTCTCAGTAGCATGTATACTGTGCCTGCAGAGCACCCTTAGCAGGGATTTTCCTGGCTGCTAGCCAGAAATGGGCATCATGAATTCATGATGAACAAACCCAGAGGAGCTGGAACCTTGAGCAGTGTCAGTGTGAAATGTGTGTGTGTATGTGTGTGTGTGTGTGTGTGTGTGTGCGCACATCTCAGAATACAAATCTTAGATTACAAGGTTGCTATTCAGTCTCTATACCCGTCCTGCTGAGAAAATAAGGTTTTGATTGCATGTCACTGAGTGGTGCAGTTTTGTTCTTGCCATAACCCCACTGAAATTTCCTTGTGGCAAGCAATGCACTACACTAATGGCCCTTTTTTCTGCTTTCCAACATCTAGCACCTAAATATTCTTGTCTTGTTAGTGTTATATTAATAATGAATAACCAAAAAATTTCTTGCTTTGTATAATATTGTTCTCCTAGACCTCCTCAGTGTTATATGCATGCATATGCACATGCACATGCACACACAGAGAATAAAATCTTTTGTAAAATATCCTGCTGAAATCCCTACCAGCAAAAAAAAACCCATTAGAATTGCCACAGGTAATAGGATTCAATATATCAGTGACTGTTAATACCTTTATTCTCAATAACATGAAATTGAAGACATATCTCTTCTATACCCCTTTCTCTCACCTCCTTAGCATCTTCTCTTGGTGCCTCCGGTGACGCATTTAAAATTTCTCCTTTTATTATTGTTCTACACACCAAGTAAGATACATCATGTAATGCAGAAACTCAACAATGGTTTTTCTCTGCTAAAAATTTTATTAAAAGTTATAGTTATGAGGAGTGGTTACCTGAGTTTTGTTGTGTTTTTATACCTGGAAGTACCAAATGGTGTGCTAATGTTAATATCTAGGTAACTTGTGGGTTTCATGGGATTGGTTTCTTTTGAGGAAGTTATTAATCTGGATATAAATAAGTATTTATTTATATTCCAATAGATTCAATTCCATTTTTTATGAAGCTTGATCAAGTATTGTACAAAAGCATGGTCTCTTAATTTTTTAATTTATTTTTCCTTTTTATTTTTTTTTTTTGCTGGTATCCATAGTTATTTGAATTTGGTTAAAATTCTGACTGAAATTCTGAACACTACTTGGCCTTTACTGTAGCTTTGAATATTCACCACCACCCCCTTGGTAACCATTACAGGACAGTTATGAATTATCAGTGCACTTGATATGCTGAAGAGAGTGGCTGTCACCGTAAAATGCATGGCTACATCAAGAACATTAAAAGAGGAGTATGTCATTGGATCAAAGGTCCATGTGTATATGATGGATGTCAGTATCATGATTTTTGGCACTGGCCAAGAATAAACGTGTAGGTAAGATTATAATTACAGGGGAAACAGCTGCATTTCTGAAGTGATGTGAATAAGTACCTTGCTTTTGTTTTTTAATTTTTCTAATTTCTTCCCACACACATACACATACAAACACCAAAACAAAGCACAAAACCAAACCAAATGAACCAAACAAAAAACCCCAAAAACAGACACCTCCAAAAAAACCGAAAAAGGAAAATAAAAAGGAGAGTACATTTAGAGATTGAGGTCAGAAAAAAAAAGGTCTTATTTTTTTTTCTGCATATGCATTTACACAGTCACATAACGATCACATATATGTGGAGATTATATTATTTTCTAAAAGTTTTGTATAAAAACTGCCTTTAGCTAAGCCTGAGATCTTCATCTTTTATTTTTTTAAATAGGCTATTTCTTTAATGCAAAGAGACCCACTTTGCAAGATTAGGAAATATTTTTGATTTTATTTTCCCCATATTTTCTCTCTTTTTCAGACAGAAATACCAAAATACTGTGTTTTCAGATAGGTGGAGAACTCCTTTATTTTTGTCTGCTCTTAACTCTAATTCTTCACAGAAACTATGTGTGAGTTCAAAGTGTTTTGGAATAGCCTAGTATCCTATGAAAATACTAACTCAATAACCAAATGAAATCTTGTTCAAACTTTCTTCTTCCTTCATGTTGTACATCTTGAATGCATGTAGGCAGTTTGACATTAAAATGCCATAGCACTCTCTTGTTTAGTGAAGTCGGCAACAGAGAAAATATTATGCCAGCTCTTTAAAGCCAGAAGTGCTTCCCTCTCCACTTACACATGCAGTTCAAGCTGCAGTCACATAATTGGGTCTCAGAAATTGCCTCTCTTTCTCTTTCTCAAATCCCCATACCCAAGTTAAGAACTACTATTAAAGGTCTCACTTTCATTCCCCAATTGCTTTTCTCTCTGAAAGCTTCACTGTGGATCCCTAGCAATTTGCTCCCTTTTATCTGTTGATTTTCAAGTGTGTTAAGTCAAAGTCAGACAGTACAGAGCTAACCTCTTTCTCAGGTTTTCCTTATGAATGACTTTCGGGTATCTTAATGGTATTTTAAAAATACAATTCAGAATATTATATTTAGCAAAATGTATGATCACCAATTATACGGTCTCATACCATTATTACTTTTCAATCTATGTGCATATGATAGGATTCTCTCACTTGATATATTTGTTGCTCACAGAACTGAAGAAACAGAGACAAGCCAAAGATATTTGGGGTCATAGTCTTGTTGAGTTCTTTGGATTCATCTCAGCTGCAGCTCTGCTCTTTTCAGCAGGGTAAACATGACTGACATCTGAGTTACAAAACAGATATATAGACAGACAGATTAACCTCTTGCCTCACAAGGACTGAGCCTACAGTAGTATTGCACGAAATCTTTTTCATCCATAGCTGTTGGCACCAATAGCTGTATTCATTGCACATGTGTGTGTTTGTATGTGCTCTGTGGTGAAAAGACTATTAGCTTTAGATATCAGTTCGCGTTTCATATATGAGTGACAAAGCCCTTTTTTTCTTTTTTTTTTCAAAGTAAGCAAATAAGTAAGTTTTAGGGAAGCTGGGTATTCAGCACTCTGAAAATCAGGTACTGGAGAAAAATAAAATGTCTCTGAAAGTAATAATGGGTTTTATCTCTAAACAGTAATCTAGAAGTCAGGCATAGTTTTCTGAGCTTCCTCTATATTCATTGGAGAAAAATGAATGCTGCTAAATCTGAGTATTGTCTCAGTTATCTCAGTGATGTCATGGCTTTGTGAACTCATAAAATCATAGAAGGTTAACGGGTTGCAATGGGCCTTAAAGATCATCTAGTCTCAACCCACCCTGCCATGGGCAGGGAGACCTCCCAGTAGATCAAGTTGCTCAATGCCTTATCCAACCTGGTTTTGAATATTGCCAGAGTTGGGGAATACACAACAGAGTTGGGGAATCCCTGGGCAACCTGTTCTGCTGTCTCACCACCCTCACAGTGAAAAGTTCTTCTGATATCTAACCCAAATTTCCCCTCTTTCAATTTGTACCCATTGCTCCTTGTTCTACTGCTACAGTTCCTGAGGTAGTGTCCTTCTCCAGCTTCCCTGCAGGCCCCTTTGGAGGTCTCCATGCAACCTTCTCTTCTCCGTGCTGAATAGCCCCAACTTTCTCAGCCTGTCTTCACAGAGGAGGTGCTCCAGTCCTCCTAACAATTTTGCAACCCTCCTCCAGACCCACTTCAACAGTTCCATGTCCTTCTTATTCTGGGGCACCAGAGCTGGACACAGCACTCCAGGTGGGGTCTCACAAGAGCAGAGTAGAGGGGCAGAATCACCTCCTTTGACTTGCTGGCCATGCTGCTTTTGATGCAGCCCAGGATACATTTGGCTTTCTGGGCTGTAAGCTCACATATGAAGTTTTTAATCAACCTTCACTCCCTTGCACACCTCCACTTCCTAATGCTTGTTTCCTAGACTGTATATGCCTGAGGTGAATTTCCTTTTGCCTTATTCTATAATTTGAGTTCTCCCTTGTTGCCATCATCTTGAACCTTCGCTTTCCAGCACTATTGAACTCTCCTGCACCTTACCATGAGTCGTGTTGTTTCTCGTTTAAAGCTCTCCTCATCACTTTGAACAGTCTTTTGCAAAGATTAGCTTGGCTTGACTTTGTAAGGAGCATCTCCTCTTCCTCTTCAAGTCCTCCATCCTCAAAGTGGGTCCCATGGTTGTGAAAGCCAAATTCCTGTCAACATCACCAGCTGTACAACCAGATTGTCGACCTGCAGGTGTTGAAATTAATATAATTGTATGACTTTGGTGTGACAGCACTCAAAATCAGCCAGTGTCGACATATTTAGATTTTCTTCAGTTCAAACACAGAATGATATTCAAAGAGAACTTTAATTTTTTTTAGTAGATTGAAATCTAGAGTATGTAACTCTGAATAAAGAAAACCTAGTTTTCTTGAAGTATTAAAATAAGCTGTGCCAGAGAGATTTCCTGGCTACTGGAACTTCACTTCCTGTTCTGTTAAACTGATAGAGAGGTCTCTAACATGCTTTAGGCCAAGCAGAATAGGCAGATGCCCCTCCAGGGCCCTAGCAAAGTTTGGATTTAGCACAAGTCAGACACCTTTCTCAACAAAGAACATGCATCCAGCCATCCTATTTTGTAAGCTGAAGAGTATAATAGTATGTTCATGGACCATTCCGTGCCTAAGAAGAGTTTAGGGAACATTTTGTTTGCCAGTTTAAATGTAGTAAACATGATTAGAAAAGCAGAATAAAATGGGGGATTGGGAGGAGCATTAGAAAATACTTTTCTTCTACCAGCTGTGTCCTTTCAGACGTCTTCTGGCTCTTAGACCTGCCACTGAAACTCAGTTTTTTGAACTAAGAGAAACCATATTCACCTGTTCACAGCTTTTAGGAAATTATCTCTATTCTCTAGCTGTCACATCGTCAAGTCAGTTTCATAACCCATGCACAAAATGTTAACTTTCAAATCTTTCTACATTTCTACAGTCTTTCAAGCCTTTTCTCTTTGGGCATGCTCATTTATTCTCAGCAGCATATTTCCACCCCTTGGGGTGTTTGTTTGTTTGCTTTTGTTTTGCTGTTTGGTGTTTTGTGGGTTTGTTTGGGTTTTGGTTTTTCCTATTTTCTGGAAGGTTCCATGTGTCTCAATGACTTCTTAAAGATAATCCAAGAACATATAAAACATATAATACCTTTCCTTAAATAGGGCATTATGCCCAAGCTAATTGGCTGAATTCTCAGCAGGGCTAATTAACTTGGGCGGAGCTCCACGGTGAGAGATATGTTGTCTTTGTTTCCAGAGCAACAGTGTTTGGGTCAACAAGTGCTCTGCACCGTACTGTCCTCAGCAGGGTAAAACCCTTCAGCCTACCATCAGAAATATGAGCTATGGCAACCATCTTGAAAAATTTGGCCTTTTGTGTCTTCTAACCTGATTAAAATAGGTGACTTCTGCTGCATTTTCCTTTGGGCATGATATTTCCCAGTCTAATTCCTTTAATGACTTTAGAAACCAGTTTGTGTGAAAGCTAAAGCATGAAATGTGCTGGCAGGGCATTGCAGCAGGTGCATAGCCACCATGCTCTATCATGTATAACTTTGCAGAGATGAGAAACACTAAAGACTTTGTTAAAATGATTATCTGTAATCCTAGACAGGGGGTAGTAGGCCAAAATTTTTCTCTCTGTTGAAGAAGAATCTTGTTAGAAACTAATTCAAATTATTGATGGGTCATTTGAGGCTCATTCCCATAACTCCAGGCCTGGATTTTCGTGACAGATGGATGAGTTGACATTCTTGATAGGAGCTGTGCTCCCTCCAAATACATAGTATGCATACATGGTATTTTGGCTCTCTGAAGTATTGAACGCCTGTTTGGATGGCATTTTGCCTACTCACAAGTCAGTACAAAAGTCAAGCAATGGTAGGTTTATGTGGACAGTTGGCATTACCCTGAAAATGTCACTTTTTTCCAGGAATTCCTCATTCCGTGCCAGTATTACATACTGGCACCACATGCCTCTTTACACCTAATTACATGAGTTGACACTTACATGACAGAACAGAAACGGTTGATCTGTGGAGGGAAAGAAAGGTTGAAATCTATGGTTGCCCTTGCAAATACAGGTGATATGTTTTCAGACTTTTTGGAATGTCAGTATATAGGAGGAGTCATGGCCCTTTCTCTCTCTCATGTTCAAGTAATTTTACAAAAAGTTAACGATTGTCATTGTCTCATGTTTTGGCACAGATTAATGTCTGATAAGACCTTCTACTAAGAAATTAGTGTTATTCATGTACTAAACTTTAAAGGGGAAAAAACGGAAAGAGATAATTGTTCTGTTTCCTGTAAAACCAGGATAAGGAACAGTTTTTGGATGTAAAATCCATCTGAAAAAGTGAAGGTAATATACCTAAATGTAACACACAGATACCTGTTTTGAGACTTCTATAGTTATGCTTATTATTTTCTAGCGCAATTTTCCATCTCATGTATGTACAGTCCAATAGAGAAAAAAGACAGTGTTGAAAAGCAATTCTGTACAGAGTTACCACTACACTTATTGGTACAGTATCAGGTCAGCTGCATTAGCATGCCCCTTTCTCTCCTCTCCTCTCCTCTCTCCTCTCCGCTCCGCTCCGCTCCGCTCATCCTGATGTTGGCAATGTTCACTACTTGGAAATTGAAAGATTATGGCTGGAAGACCACAGTCAAACTGGCTAATTTTGCACAAAAATGACCAAAAACCCCAACCAATCATCCAGCCAACCAAAAAAAAAAAAGAATAGCTTTCTTTCGGATTGGTGAGCAATGGATCCAACAAGCACCCAGATTGCAACAAGGAACGGCGGAAGAACAAGGCCCTCAGTTTTGGCATCAGTGAGGTATTAATCGTCTCAGCAGCTCATAGAAATGCAACTTTAGGTGCTTCCCTCTAGACCAATGAAACCTTTGGCTTTTCATTTTGGCAGGTAGCTGTCTTTGGGGACCTAATAAAACATGACTCTGATTCTTACTCAAATTAACAAGATAACCACTTTTTACTGAGGACATCTGTTAAACAGCTTCACAGACTCCTCACAATAAGGTCACTTTCTTCCCTCAGATCTGTAAAGACAAGTAAGCTCTTCCACATTCACTAGAAGAAGCCTAGAGAATGTCAGGTATTGTAACAGAAAACTTTTAAGACATAATTTTGTTGCAATAGAGACACCGAAGACTTAAATAACTCCAAGCTAAATAAAGTAGTTTGGATGCTAATACCCTCATCACTTCAGCTAATTCTTCAGTGAAGATGTAGCCATACTTAGCCTACTTTAAAAAATAATGACAACATTAATATGGCAATAAATATAAATAAAAATAATTATCTTCATGATCCAGTCACTTAAAATTGTTATCTTTCAATTTTGCTTAAGTATTTAGCCCTTCCACTCCTGCCAAAGTCATCAAAGGAAAGTAAACAGGAGAGAGGAACGTGTGTCTTACCTTTTCCCTTTTACTAGCTTGTGGAATGGATTTACAACACAGAAGAATAGAACAGCATCCTACAAAGTGGTAGCACAGTAAATGAATAATCTTAGTTCACACAACCCCTCCCAAAAACTTACTGTTACATCTGGGTATTCTTTCCAAAAGGGATGTCAAGGTAGAACTGTATTTTAAGAGCAAGTATGTCATATGGGTTGCAAGCAGTGACAATATGACTTTGTCTTAGAGGTCTATTGAAAAGTCAATATGTGAGTTATAAAGAGCTTGCCTGCTACAGCTATGATTGTTTAAGAAGGCATTAATTCTCATCCACCAAACATCTCACATATCACCCTCATATGTGAAGCAATCTTGAAGACTTTAATTTATTCTATAGGCATCAACTTGTATGCCCTAGTGATTGTTTGATCTAAACTAGTGGCTCAGACTTTCTTGATAGTTGATAAAGAGATTGAAATATTTACAGGCAGTGATTCAGATGGAAAGAATCACCTTCTAGAGATGTTCTCCTTCTCTTCAGTATCTGTATAGGAGTCCTGTGACTTTTGGTTTTGCACTGTAGTGGAATTAGATGGGATGTAAGTTTCTGGGTTCATTCTTAGTTCAGTTCAGTACAAGTAAATTAAGTTTGCCTAAATGACTTGCATTGCTTCCTTAAAACAATCTGGTTTATTTGGCCTGAAATGGGCCAGCAGTAGTCATGAATCCAGTTATCACATCTCAAGTGAGGAGTGATAACTAACAGCTATGGAACTGTCATCTGCTGAATAGCTCCAGCTGTTCTGTAAGTCAGCATCTGGCTAGATCCCAAATTAAAATAAAAGGTTGAAAAAAAATCAAGAAATATTCTATGTTCTTCTCTCATCCAGTTATTTTTGGGCGTTATTTTTGTTAAATATAATACGTATAATGTAAAAAGGTGTTACTTTTCTAAGATGTTTAATATTTAGTAGATAAGTTTAAAAGTCTAAGAAGGCAAAATTAAATGTGTATGATTTTGTGTAACTGACTTGTAAAGCCCTATGTATCTCTGTGAGTGAGAATAGACTACATCTTATGCTTAAAATATTATCTTTGCAATATATTTCTTTGCAATAATTTATTTTAAAATAAATTTATTAATTTATCCAGTAATATTTTTTGCCTAAGGCTTCTGTAAAAGTAACATAAAAAAAGAGGGGAAACACCTCAAAAAAGTATATTAATATTTGCTCAGATAGGTATGCATAAATTTTCTGAAGATTGTCCTCTTTTGTGAGAAATATAATTGGTAGAAAGGTGACTCTCTAAATTGAAGATCTAAAGAAATCTAAAGATCAAAAGGAAAAATGATGTTTTGTGGGAGAAATATAGGTAGTACAGCTTTTAAACTGCACAGGAGGACTGTATAGGTTGGGAAAGAATGATGTCAAAAGGCACACCGATGAAATATCAGCTGCATATAGCAGTGGTTCCTGTGGCTCCTCTGTGGTTCCTGTGAACTTCTAGGGAGTTCAGTGGTGTTTCTGTATAAGGCAATAAGGATGAAAAACGAGTAGTGTGTTCTGCTCTGTGTCCTCCAGCATTCATTGTTCAGCTCTGAGGCCCCCAACATGAGAAGGCAGACTGTATAGCAGCCTTCCAGTACCTAAAGGGAGCCTGTAAGAGAGCAGGAGAGGGACTTTTTACAAGGGCATGTACTTATAGGACAAGTGAGAACAATTTTAAAGTTAAAAAGAATAGATTTAGATTACATATGCGGAAGTAACTCTTCACTGTGAGGGTGGCGAGGCACTGGAACAGGTTGCCCAGAGAAGTTCTGAATGCCTCATTCCTGGGAGTCTTCAAGGTCAGTTTGAAGGGACCTTTGAGCAGTCTGGTCCAGTGGAAGGTGTCCCTGCCCATGGCAGGGCAGTTGGAACTAGATGAACTTTAAGGTCCCTTCCAACCCAAACCATTCTATGATGCTATGATTTTATGAAAGTGTAAAAACCCCCATTGCTAAGCCAGAGAATCCCAGCTTCTAAGTAGTGTTATCGTTCCTAGTTACAAGCGTTTTCAGTGCATGTTCTGCTCTGCCCTCAGAGAGTCAAGCTGGCATTTTTTTTTACAAATGTCAGTTGGAAATATGTTCCTCTTGTGACCTCACACTTGGCATTACAAGTGCCCCAGAAATCTTCTAAAGTGAGGCAGGTGAGCTACTGCAAGGTCTAGAGAGGAGTAAGAGGAATGATAGTTTAAGGGGCAAGCAGTTTTTTACAAAAAAGTCTAAAGGTGACAAAAGCTTCTGGGCCAGAATTAAAAAGTGTGCTTTGAGAAGTCCAGACACATTTTGCTAGGATTTACAATTGACCAGTAGTGGGTTGAGAGAAGAGAAAAAAATATTCAAAGCCACTGAAATACTATCACCTACATATTCATTGGAACACTTGTTGTTTCTTGGTATGATAATACATTAAAGCAATTCTTACCTAACCTTTCCCCAAAAAAGGCCATGCTCTTTAAAATCTAAGCTGAATAGGCACTAAAAAAAATTGTACTGCTTCACTATTTGCCTCTGAGAGTTATGCCAAATCTGTTTGGGAAACTACTCTGTTTCACCTTGATAATTATCTCCAGTTCTGGCGACACTCTGCATAAATGTATTGCAAGCCATCACAGTGTTTTGAAGATACCCAATACTTATACAAAACTAATAAAAAGGCATGCTTTCCTTATTTGAAGAAGAAAGGAATACTAGATCATATTCCATACACTGTCAACACACTATCAAGAACTACCAACAGCAGATTTTCCACTAGCATTTTTGCTTTTGGAGTTCATGATTTCAGTTTTTTTGAGAACTACCAGGGTTTAGAAGGCTGATGAGACTTCAAAATGCACTCATCAATTCCTTAACATATGAATAAGCTTTAAAAACATGGAAAGAAAATCTCAGCCACAAGATCAAAGTTTCATGGAACAACACTAATTTTCCTCACTTTAAAATTCATTTTCACTCTTACCAGATGTTCTTTCCAGGTTTCATGAAAGAAAGTGGAGTCATCTAAGTTGTGAAGTTATCTTCACATCTCAAAATTTGTAATAGATCATTTACTACCTACTGAAACAGTCCTGGGACATTCATGACTCACAAAGGCATTCCTTGGGTCTGGAAGCTCTGTGGGTGTCTCAAAAGTAGCTCTTCCTTTATCTGGAAGTGTTAGTTTGATGTGGTCGCATCCAAATGCCAGAACCAAACAAGTTTTTTTCTCCTGACAGTTTAATGAGTTGATCAGCTAAGTGTGGAAATGGGTAGCTGACTTCAATTGACTGAAGTTTTCTGCCGTCAGCATAATCATTTACTTGCCATTAGATTTATTATCTTTTTTCACATTGTGATTAAGATGTTCAAATGTTATGTATATTGCTTATCTGAGCCAGCTTTCAGAATGTGATTAATTACCTTTTTACCTTTATCTTATATAGTAAGAAGATGGGACCATGGTCCAGCCTTGCATCCAGTGATATTTTTCTCAATCTTATTTTCGGGGAACAACATATTAATCAAGGCCTAAATCAACTGCTCTGATATCTGCTTTTTGCTACATATAGGTTCTTTTCTTTAATACTGCCTTCAAATACCTAACATATGAGGATCTTAAAGGCATTAATAATGTCAGACACTATTCTATGCTCCTATTTTTAATTACTTATATATCCTCTGCAGTCATGATGGTGGCTTTTAACCAGAATTCTAGTTTTAGTCTAGGTTAAAACAGAAGTCTCATATGAGAATTTCTGCCTTCAAACCATTTGGCAAGTTCATTTTGACTCTGCCTTTCCTAGACATTATGCTTGGCTGAAAGAAGAGTAATTTGTCCCATTCATATAGTAGCTATAGGAAGTGTCTTTATCATTGCAAGAATCTAACTTTCCTCACAGCCATTCACTAGAAGTTTATAAATATTTTTCAAAATTAAGTCTACTACCTTATCATAAGACAGACATTATAAATACATTTCCATGAAATTCTCTCTCAGCACAACATAAAAAATATAACTTGGCATAAGAAATAGCCATTAATATGCAAAACTCACAGATTCTGTGTGAGATGGATTTTTCTGTCTACACTACCTGGCTGATGATGAGCAATAACCTATATAATTTTTCCAGTGTATGATTTCTTTCAGAGCAGCTTGTTATCCACAGACCAAAGCTTGTTGATATCATGAGTTCAGTGTCACTAGCGTTTTCCAGTGTCAGTGGCTTCAAGCATGGAAATGGATACTGGGCAGTTCTTCTGGTTGTCAATTTTATTACTAACTTCTAATTTCTTTCTGGCTTCTGGCTTCCATATGACTGGGAAATTGGCTCTTCAGCAGCCTTTGCCTCCACTTCATTTGCAAATGTCATCTGACTTACGCTAGTTTAGGCACTGAAAATGGTTGAGCCACAGCAGTGTAGGACTCCACAGGCTAATTTCTTTTTATTTCCTTCTCCCTGAGAAGCTTGTTTACAGCTAGTTGGTGTATGTCTTTATTGTGTCTCAGCATAGAAATACTATTTGGTCTTTTCCTTTAAAAACACAAGGAGACTAAGGACTAGGGAATTAGTGCTACCATGAAGTAGAGAATGACAATGAAAATATAACTTTGAGGATACTACTGTTTACCTTATTCCAGTAAATTTAGACCTGTAAGTTCCTTGTTAGAAGAAAACAACTCTTAGTGTCTCTCTGTTGCTTTTATATCATGTGTGGCTTGCCTGCAGGGGACGGAGTGAAATGTAACTTTATTTACTTTGTCTTAGGGAAAAACAGAGACCTGATTAAAGAGTAGAAGAAGAAAAGCCTCTCTGGGCTCTGTTCTGCAACATAACATCTCAGTGGCTGCTGGAATCACAAGCTCTTTGGGTGCCTCACACTGTTAGTTATAAATCTTCTTCTTTAGACCCAGGAGCCCGGTTTAAAATCCAAGGAGCTTAGAAATGTTACCTTAATGCTGTTCCCTCAACAATGCTGAGAGGAAAATAAACTTGCTTACCCTGTTTATTGCAAGCCATATTCTGAAGTCTTCATTTACCTCTGGCAATCATGTAATTTAGCCAATTTTTGTGAATGTTTATTATTTAGCCCTACATTCAGAGCTGGTGAGAGACAGCATTTGAAATATATCAGATGCTCAGCAGCCATAAAGTACTCCACTGAAAAAAAATCCTAGTCCATGCTAAAAGTTTTGAGGTTCAGTCTAGTAACTGCAATTCAGACTGAAGCACATAGAAAGGACAATAAAGTGCAAGTTATTTCTATTTCACTAGAAAACACCTGCTTTTTATAATGAAAATAATAACATGGAGGAGCATGCTAATTTTGCCCTGTTGTTATCACATTATATACCTAGGGAAGGACACTTGTGCAATGGGATGTCTGTGTATTCATACTGTTACAGATTGCAGCTGGAAGTATCAATAGATGGCATAGCTCCTTCCCCAGGAACTGGAGTCCCATTTGTGGCTGCATAAAATCTCAGCTTTATGCATTAGAATTTTCTAGTTGCTTAACAAAGGGGATGGGAAAAAGAAAGAGTTTATCTACTGAGCAATTTCTACTTTCTTGATATGTTGGCTAATGGTGCTAATTTAATTGAATGATGGAAAATATGTAATCTCAAAGAGAATTTTAATAAAACAATAGTACAAAATCTGTATCTTTTTAAGAAAGGGTCTTCATAGATACCCTTGATTATTTTTGGAAAAATATATTGGTCTGTTTAAGCTGCTAAAGAATCTAGTAAGTTTCTGATATCATAAAATTTAACTTTCAATGAAAAAACATATATAACCTATTTTAGTGCTACCTTTTTGACTTGGAAATCACCAGGGTGAAAACGGGTGTAAAGCTGCTAAGACATACATATGAAGTTTATTTCTAATTTTTTCCTTCAAAAATTTGAGGTCTAGTTTGTCTACAAGACAGATAATAGAAATACTATTTCTTCAAATCTCTCAAGACTTCAAGGAGGAAAAGTGATAGGAAACCTCAAGAAGTCATATTAAGCGACAGAAATATACTAATATGATAATCTCCACTGTTAACCTCCATGTTCATACCAATTCTATTTCTAGGATAAGAAAATGATAGCATTGGTCTGATAATGATCAGGTAACAGGATCTAGTTTGATATTCAAAATTACTGATAACTAGCAGGATGTTTTTAATCTTTTTATTTTTTTATCCTTTAATACTTTTTTTAAAATTATTTCTTTGCACATAATAAGAACTTACATGTTTCAGAAAAGTTTAAGTTTAATTTAAGGAACTGAGGCAGAAGAGCTGGCTCATCAGTGACCATAATCATTGATTTCCACACTAATAAGGTCAGAATGCAAGATCTCACTGAAACAGCTTTCTTATTCACTCATGTTAGTCATCAGCCTAGTAATGATAATAGCAATAGATAAATCTGATAGATAATAATAATGGTAAAATCATTAAGTGGCTATGGCTCCAAAGTCAGCATCAGAATGTGAATCCTGCACTCAAGAAACCTCCTACATAAAGGTGCTATGAAGTAGTGGCTGTACACACAACCTATTACCATGAAGAACCACATAACCATGAAGTGGAATGATTGTATTTGACTTTCAGGCTCCTATACTAAATGAATGCAATGCTAAGGGGTGAAACAACATTTGTGACTCAGCACCAGTCCTGTTCATGAGTACAATACTTAAATCCCACGGAAGTGGCTTTCTTTCACATTATAGAATCTATCAACAGCAAATGACTGGAAACTAAATTTTCTAGTAACTTGTTCTTTTATGCAGTATTTTCAATGTGTAGACTTTCATGAGTCAGAATGATTTAGCTATTCAGATNGTCAGAATGATTTAGCTATTCAGATTGGCAGCAGTTTACATGCTATTTGCAAGGAAGTAGATGACTGTAACAAGCTGCAAAGCATCAAAGGACCTTTCCCAAGTATATTACTTCTATCTTTATTTACTTTTACACATCAGGTATGTTGGTGATTAGAAAGTTCCATTTCAAGAAAGCGTCTGAAAATCCCAAGACGTTTTCTGTGAAATTTTCATGAGTTAGAGCTTGTGGGTAGTTTGTTGCTTAGCAAGAAACTTACATAACTGCAATCCATGTCACCAATAAGCTGCTATTATAATTAGCTCCAAAATATTAATTAATTATGTCTTCATCCCATTTTTATTTTGCTATAAGAATATTGTCTCAGCAACATACCACTTTCAAAAGTATAACCATTACTTACTTTCAAGAAAGACTTATGAAATATATATGCAGTAGAGAAACAAGCTTTTTTTCAGGAGAAAAATTCATAATCAAATTAAATTCATTCATCATTTACAAATATTAAATGGTTACTTGAGTTTAAAAAATAGAAGGAAAAGAC
>VXAZ01001314.1:1541-95103 GCA_013399875.1 Gymnorhina tibicen
TCACTGTGGCAGAGCGGAGGAAAGAACTTTCCTGCTTTTAGCCAGCTCTCAGCTCCGTTTCTCAGGAGAGAGACGGAGAGTTAAAATTCTTTGCTTTTTAGCTTGCCTAGCCTGTTAGCTGAGGCAAGAAAGTTTTTTTCGTGGGACTTTGGCTTCTTCTTCTTTTCTCCTGGACTGTTCAGCAACACCAGAACATCACTGGGAGGCCTTACATTGTGGCCCAGGGCAGGGGAGGGAGCCCAAGCTGCACCCCAGTTCTGGAGAGAGCAAAGCCATACCTACAGAAAGGTTTTCTCCACAGAGAGAGGTTTTATTATTTAATATTATTCATTCTGTTTTGGTGCCTGCGTGCACCCTTGCTTGTTAAATAAATAGGGGTTTTTTTCACTTTCCTCTGAGAAAAATTCTTTCCGAACCTGGTGGGGGAGGGGCTGCTGAAATCTGCCTTCTGTTAGAGGATATGTTCATTTTGGACATTTTCCTCCAAATTTGTCTCAAACCGTGACACCCCCAGAAGCCCAGTTTGAGTCAGTCTTCTTTCCCTCTGTGTGCAACTGGCAATGTAGGATTCCCTTCGTCTTCCCTCTAATTCCCTAAAGTGCTGTTTCAAGCTGCTTTAGCTCTTCCTAATTGTATTTGGTATGAGCTATCACTTCAGTTCTTCAAGGGTTGCACCTCAGATGCACGTTTTTCATGCCCAGTATATAAGATTCCAGGGCTCAGTCTGGCATACACCATTCAGGATGGTCCCTTAAATGAAATCTCTATCACATATACATCCTCATCAAATTAGTCTCCCCTCCCCTCTGGATCTGCATACCAACCCGGCTGCTTTGATGTTACAGCACTGAGGAATTTATAAGACATGGTATTTTTTCCCAGCAAGAAAACATGAGCAAACCATCTATTATGATAATTAATGAAACTGATTTACATCTGTGAAAAGATTAGGCAGTGGCTGCTGCTGCTGCCTTGGAAATGTCCCATAATGATATCAAACTTCAGGCCTAAGGAGAAGTACAAAAAGGCAGCTTGAAAACCTCTGGATGTATATCTTCTGATAAGTCTCCATGGATTTGCTGATAAGACTGCCCCTGGAAGAATTCTTCCTTCTGGTTCTCTCACCAGGCTGAGGGATTTTCCCCTCCTTGCAATTGTGCTTCCAATGAGCGTTTGAAAATGGGTGGACTTTAAAGAATGAAAACCAGAGAAAAATTAGATTCAGACACAACTAATGTTTCAACTGGTTTTACAGTATTAGCCAGCAAGTGACACTGAGAGCTCTTCCACAAACAAATCTGGAAAATGTGTTTTCAGAGACAAGTCTGTTGAGTATATATAACATCCTTTTCCCTCCAGCCTTTGGAACCTCATCTTGCAGATGTATTTACACAAATAAATAGGTTCGCATCAATAATTCTGTATGACTTTGTAAATCCTTGAAGCATTCTGAGCCTCTGCTGTCGATATTAAGGGGAATTTTGTGTCTGTCTCCAGATAGGGTATAAGGACAGCTCAGGTACATAGTTTGCTTCCTCCTTCTCTGTTTAGACATTTCTCAAATAAGTATATGTAGAGTTGGGTGAATTAGGCAAGGTATTTAGGACCCATGCACTAATTCTTGCTTTTGTCAGCCTGCTGAGGTTTCATAAGCAAATGATTTTTACTTTGAAAATAACTGAATTTCAGACTTGAAAGGATGAGCATCTTTTGAAAAGTATGTTTTTGCTAAGAAAGCCAAATTTATACAGTCTAAAAGAAAATCAATAGCAGGTGGATTGAGTCAGGGCTGTTATTAGATAGGGAAGACAAGCATATCAGGAGATTATAAAAAGCTCCATGATGAAGTACAGTTAGGCCTTTTTTATATTTGGATAGTTTAAAAAAAAAAATGAGCAGAAGGCCTTCAATGAAACCAAAGGGCCTTTCAACATCTTAGCGTAATAGAATACTGCGGTTCATTCCAGTGACAGGAGTCTAGCAGGGTTCAAACAAAGGTATGAAATTTTATCTAGACTGTGGTAGGATCACCACACTGCAATACCACACATAAAGCAAGCTCACTACTTTGCTTCCCACCTTTGTCATTTTCTCCGATTAACAAAAATAGTTTTTGTATGGAACAGTACTTTGCCATGGGCACATGCCACTGTCTGGATCAGGGAGTGATTCGGTGCAAAGCTCAGATGTTTGAATGTTAATGCAAGCACTGCTGGGGTTTTCATTCAGTCTTTTAAGCTACGGAATACTGTCAGGCTGTGCAGACTGAAGAAGATGGACATCAGTTTTTTGAGTTACTATGAGTGATGAGAGGTGGATATTAGGATACTTAGGATGACTTTGCTGAGGGGGAGATGTGCAAAATGTATTTAGTAATTTTAAACACCACTAAACTGAGGGCAGTGGAACACACAAAATATATCTTCCGATGGAGTGGTCAAAAAGAGGTAAAACAATCGTATATTACTGTATGTGCATTTTACTATGTAATGTTTTATATGGGTGCTGTAGCCGCTATAATTTGTCGACTGTTCTTATAATGGTTAAAGATAGGGCTGTGAGCATGGATACCTTTCATAACATATGTAATTCAACATGCTTAAAATGCTTAAGCCACCACACATATATTATTTGGTGAGAAAAATAAATCTGAAACAAAATGTTTGGCCAAAGTCAGAATTTTGGCTGAAGGCAGTGATTAGTGCCAACGTGCCTCAGAGACTGCTTTTCAGAGGGTGTCCCAGCCACTGGTATCCCTAGATACTTTATCCTGCTTTGTGCAGCTATGTTTATTGTCGTATCTTAGTCCGAAATGAAGGCTATTCTTTGTGTTTCAATATTACATCAACAGATCCCTGTAAGGTCCACTCAGCACAAAGAGGAGAGGTTGCTTTACGTGGTGATGACCACATACTGCTGGGACACCAGAATGGAAAGTCTCTTCCAAAGCCCCACTTTCCCTGAGCTGTTTCTAATCCCACAGAGGCTCATGGAGCTGCAGCAGTGCTGCAAAGCTCAGTCTAATGTAAATTATCAGAATTACTTGACTTGTTTGCTTAGGAACTCACTGGCACCAGGTTTTCCCTGATGGCTGCTAAGATCTGTGTGGAAAAGCCCTACAGGATGTAATAGGAATCTTTGCAGAAACATTAAAAGGCCCTATTTAAACTGCTCTGAAACCTATAGAGTTTAATAGAGAGTAATATCCTTTCTATTGTTGTTTTTAACTATCCTATATAATTCTATATTAAATTCTTGAGAAAGGCTGTAATTTTCTATTAAATTCTTTCAGGCTTTTCCACAAGGGTTCAGTAACATTTTTCATTTTTCCCAGAAGTCAATCACTTCAAGCCGCTAGCCATATGTACCCATTATATATATTTATAAATATATATACACGTATGTAGGTATGTGACTCCTCTAGAGTCCCTTACTCAGAGCAAGGCTCAGTTCCTTGAGAAGTGATTGTTGTGAAGAGCTTCATCCTTGCTGCCTGTGAGCCCTCAGCCCCGGGGAGAACATTACACATTCATGCTCTCAGTCGGAATCACCCTTGCTGGGCAGGTCTCCTTTCTCTGTTTGACAGGAGCAGACCCTCTACATCTGCCTCCATTTTGGATTTCAGTAAAGCTTTTGATACTGACCTTCACAGGATTCTTCTGGACAAAATGTCCAGTCCACAGCTGGATAAACACGTCATATGATGGGTAAGCAACTGGCTAATGAGTCCAGCACAAAGGGTTGCAGTAGTGGAAGGGGTGACATCCGACTGGTGACCTGTCACTAGTGGGGTTCCACAGGGCCCCATCCTTGGCCCTCTGCTCTTCAACATCTCCATAAATGACTTGGACACAGGACTGGAAGAGATACTAAGCAAGTTCACAGATGATACAAAATTGGGAGGAGTTGTTGACTCCCTTGAAGGCAGACAGGCCCTGGAGAGAGACCCAGACAAATCAGAGGACTGGGCAAGCGCCAACCATGTGAAGTTTAACAAGGTCAGGTGCCGGATTCTGCACCCGGAATGGGGCAACCCTGGATGTATGGACAGACTGGGAAATGAGATGCTGAAGAGCAGTACCAGAGAAAGGGACCTGGGGGTCCTGGTTGACAGAAAGTTGAATGTGAGTCAGCAGTGCCTGCACAGCCAGGAGGGCCAATTGTGTCCTGGGTGCATCAGGCACAGCATTGGCAGCCAGGCAAGGGAGGGGACTGTCCTTCTCTGCTCTGCACTGGGGCGGCCTCACCTTGAATATTGTGCGCAGTTTGGGGTGTCACAATATAAGAAAGATACAAAGCTGTTAGAGAGTGTCCAAAGGAGAGCAGTGAAAATGGTAAAAGGCCTTGAGGGGAAACGTTATGAGGAGCGGCTGAAGTCACTTGGTCCACTGAGCCTATAGAAGAGGAGAGGTTTAGGTTAGATATTAGAAAAAGGTTCTTCCCTCAGAGGGTGTTTGGGCACTGGAACAGGCTGCCCAGGGAAGTGGTCACAGCACCAAGCCTGACAGAGTTCAAGAAGTTTTTGGACAATGCTCTCAGGCACATGGTGTTACTCTTGGGGATGGTACTGTGCAGGGCCAGGAGTTGGACTTGATGATCTTTCTGGGTCCCTTCCAACTCAGCATATTCTGTGATTCTGTGATGAGCTATGGAGCAAAGGCTGGCAGGTCATTGCCCAGCACCTGCAGCACAGGTGTGCCCATAGTGGACACTTGCCTTCTCACCAGGAATGGTCTTTTGCAGGGGAAGGAAAAGCATGCTCTCAGGAAACAGGCAGCTGAAGCCAGCAGCTGAGCAGCAGTTCCAGCTGAGCTGCCTGGCTCACATGAATTAATCCACCCCTTTTAAAACATTCACACGCTGATCTGATTTTGACTGCTCCCTGCACCCAGGCGGCTTTACAGCTTGGTGAGGTTTAAAGGGAAATTCCGATGGTACTTTCTCCGCAGATTCAGTTTATCCCAGTGCTGGCACTCAGACCACCTGATGTGCATGTTATGTTTGTTTATTTTGCTGATATCCTGAGAAGGTCGTTGGCAGTCTGTTTCCTGCTCTTTGGATACATATGCTGCTGCAATCACTCTGTTCCATATACAGCGTGCAAGAAATGTAAAGCTGAGTAAACAAATCAAACCCACACTATTTGTGCATCGGAGAATATTTTGTTCTTCCTTCTGGAGTGCATTTTGACTTCCATGCAGCAGGTGCAAAAGGTTCATCAAGGTTCATCAAGCCTTCTCCAGAGAAGCCTAGCCTGACCCAACTTGCAGTGCTGACAGCAGCAATCTCTTCCACCCATAGGTCTGACACTGAGCCCTGAGGCTGCATGTCTATCAGCGTTAGAGGGCACTGAGGTCCCAACCTGAGCCCCAGCTATGGAATCACTCCTTCTCCAGTTTGGCTTTGCAGGCTTGGCTTGAGGGTCTCTGCCAACTTCATTGCAGTGTAAGTTATCAAAATACTTACCAGCCACACTCATGGTGATGCACTTTTTGGGTTTTGTGCTCCTGCACTTGGACCTGAGGAAAGTAAATATATGTGAATATATGTGCATGCGGTGTTCATCCCTGGGTACCCTCAGCTTGGCAGCTTATTCCCTGCCCTAAAGTAAAGCACAGCCAAATATATACTTTTACCTTGGGTATGGGGACTATTCTGCCATGGTGCTGTGGGAACCTCACCTCTGGCGCACATAGAAAAACTCGGGCCCAAGCTTGCAGCCTGCCTGTGCAGCACCCACGCATGCTCAGGAGATGAGAGGGATATGTCATTCTTCTATGTAGCCATAGCCCAAGTGGTGCTTTTGAAGCATTTGAGAGAAAGCATGTCTCATGGTAAGAGGCTGGATTCAGGGAGCTTGAGTAGGTAACATGAATATTTCAGCTGGAGGACTTAGCTTTCTGTAGTAATTTTGGGGGTGATTAGGCTTGGGATGAATACCTAGATTGTTTTTCTGCAAAGAGAAGCCATTTGTCTTGCTACCGCTCATCTCAGCTTCATTATGTGAGTAATCTGCTACGATGCCTAGGCCCTGGACTAGAAACTTAATTTAATGTCTGGATGTCCAAATCAAAGTGTATAAACAATAGAGAGTAAAAAAAAAAGTATCGGTATTTGTATTTCCATAAATAAATAAGGCATTTAATATGAACCTGTATATTGAGCTGTCCATGCATAGCCATCTCCTGGGATCGTGCCTGCCAGAGTTGGAGAGTGAATACGTGAGATATGGAGCAGCTGGGCATATACACCCTAAGATACACTTATCAAAGTAAGTGACAGCTGTTCCAGAGAAATTCCCAGACCTGTGGAATGTGAATATCTTGAAATTTGGGGAAGAAAGGGATAGTGTACCAAAGTTTGCCCATCAGAAATTGCTGCTCCAGCAGTGGTGAAAGACTGTGGTGACTCCAGTAAAATTAATGGAGTTGTGGTAATGCAAAACCTTTGTGACATTGGCATCGAGCACTTTGCTTTTCTAGGAGGTATTAATCAAAGTTCTGACCTTTTCCCTGGGAAGTTTTATTTCTTTTTAACTCTGTCCATGGGGTTACCAGATGTGCTGTGTTACTGGCATTGTTTTATCCATACAAGGCATTCTCAGGGTCTCAGCTGATATCCTGAAACCAGGATCTGTCCTGATTTCAATAAAACATTGGGATTTCCCAAGGGCTTTTCCAACTGTCATCTCCATTCTAGCAGCAGGTCTATGTGGCCAAGCACATCCTCTCCTTCCTCAGGAACCTCAAACCCCAGCTGCCGGTCACCAGAAAGCCTGGCGCAGACAATCATGTTGCTGCCTTTATGTGAAAAGGTGTGTGCTGTAACAGCAGGAGGGCAGCAACAGTAAGCCTGGCATATAGGGGAAATGTCTTCATCTTTGCTTGCAGGCACTCACAGCAGAGCTGTGAAAGGGGTTGACTGAGTACACTCACTGTGGAAGGATAAAGAAAAGAGAAGAACCAGAAAACCTGGCAGAAGCAAAGTTAGTAGGATAGAGAATGAAGCAGGACTGGGAAGTGAAGCGTAAAAGGAATTACGAGTTACATTTTTGGGGTTTTACCTCTGCAGAGACATGGTAAGGTTTGAAACAGATAAAGATTGTTTCTATAAATGATCTCAACTGGCAACACAGATTTAAAAACTAAGTCCAGGATCTTCTGACACACTGAGGGAGCTGATCTTTAAGCTTCATATGAGACTCAGGCCAGGAATGTTTGGCATGATTTTGCATTTCCTAATAAAAGCTCACAGTGCCTCATATAGTATCCTACTCTTGTTAAAACAGCAGTAGAATTTTTAATGAGCAAGTGTTCAAGAAATTGCTTTAATGTCCTCCTCAAAAAACTTCCCCTCATATCACAGCTCTCTTTAACACCATACACAGGACTGTAACTTTACAGCCTCCCTGGAGCAATTCACCGTGCTTAGCTGTCCCAGACCTGTGCAAGGAGTGAGCTGCAACTTGGTCACAGACCCTGTACCCCATCTCCGCTCCCCTGGGGTCTAGCAGAGAGTAAGTAACTCTTATCCCTCTAAGTAGCATAAGCTATTGCACCTCAATTTGCATTCTGGCTGAGATGGAGAATGCTTCAAGCTGAGAATATTGAACAGGCTTGAAACCCTTTATGTGTGAGATGGCCCACATGCAGGCAGTGCTCTGGCTGGGTGTAGACAGTCTGGCTTCCACGGGCTCCCCGTGAGCTCCTCCAAGTGACAACTCCCACCAACCTCCTTCATGCAGGTTACTACATATAATACGAAAATCTGGCCTTGTAGAGAACTTCCGTAATCACCTTTTCCAACTTCTGGAGCCTTCTTTCTTCCAGGTGTGTGTTGTTGGGGTTTTTTCACCTAGCTGTTGGCTGTTGGGGTAAAGAAGGATGGGGCCTGTGCCACCATGGCTGATGGGTCTTCAGGAGGCTGAAGCAGCTTCACATCAGAGCTGCTGGCAGGGAAATTGTTGCTCTCATGCTGCCAGCTTGACTCTATTGAGTCATAACTCGCCAGTCTGAAATAAACCTGTTGTGAAATAAACCTATTTTTCAGAATCCACTGGTGTAGGCCGAGGCTTATCCCATGTCTCCTGGCCTAGGTTTTATATGTTCTGGATGTCTGGTACGTGTGCTGGATGCTTTCTATGTGCAGTCTTGTCATCCTGGATCTAGAGCTACCTCACAAGTGCAACTTGGGCATTGCCTTTTGTCCTTATTTTATGTATCTATTCGACAGCAAGGTAAAAATCCATGTGCACTGTGATCCCAGGTATTTTGCTTTTTTTGTGACAAGCAGGCTTTCACTCTGTTCCCTGCGTACTTTGGGCTGCTCTTTCTCTGGGCTCATCATGAGAAGTTATCACATCTCCCTGTCCCTTCAGTCAATGTATCTAGTGCTCAGGAAAATGCCTCATGTTGGAATGTCATGGTCCATGCTGTCTGATAAGCAGCATACTTCTATCTTCTGTGTCTTTGACATCAATCTCTGTCTGTCTCTACTGCTGATGGCACTTTTTCAGGCATTCAAGGGAAGATGCATTGCACTTGGATTCCCCTTTGGCACTGACTTACCTGAATGCTGCTGCAGGGAACAGTGGGTGGTTAACTGAGCAAAGGGTGTTAGGTTATGACCCTCTACAGAACACATCAGGTCCCTGAGCTTGCCTCTTCCCTTCATGTTCCTTAGAAGACCATCCTGGCAGGAATAAGAGCAGTGATATGCTGTGACCATACAGTCCCTCTTACTGACATGAAAAGCCACGTTAGGTTGAGGTTTGGGTCTTGTGAAGCTGTAGAATCTGAAAATTAGAAACTATGGCTTCATACTTCAAATTCTGTTTTTATGAACAGCATAGTGCAACCTTTTTTTGGATCAACTCATGGGAGTCCAGCCCCAGGTGTGAAGCACGTAGCAGTCTCATGAGATAATTCCCAATCTGCTGGGATGACTGCCAGTCACCCTGAAGCAGTGTTACTTTTCCCATTCAGCTGGAAGCATGGGGTTACCTTTTGTATGAGTTGCTTCATGATCAGCCTGATTACCTGATCAGCCCTGGGATTTGCGTCTCTTGTGTCATCTGGAGCCTTTTAGGAAAGATTTTTCTGCCCCTTCATGCCATGGCCCACAGCAGCTTTGACCCTCAAGGGAGAAATGCTGTTCTCAGAAAGGTTTGGGGGGATCAGTGACAATTTGGGTGTTTCTAAGACATATTGGTATCTTACATGCTAAAGCTGGATTCCCAGCTACATGTGTTGAGGCTCCTGAGTCTTGGCCTGAAACCCCATGCAGTAGTTTTCCATGTGTGATGACTTCAGGCCAATGTCTGCTCACTATTTCTCATATGTTTCCAATAGGATGTGGTTCTGCATCTACACTGACTACACAGGTGCTTCATGGCTCTCAGTCTTCTGTCTATTGTGCATCTTTCTTCTTTAAAGATGGCTGCTTCTTTCTATATCCCAGAATTTATTTCATAGCCCCTGTCCTGGTGATTTCCTTAATGCTTCCCATTTTCTCAGAATGTTTTGATATCATAATCCTGAACTGCCTCTCTGTTGTCAGCTCCTTCTGTCAATAGTTGCAGCCTTGGTGGCTGGGAGTTGCTCTAATGAACGGTTCAGTTTACCCATCAGGCTGGGCTGATGCCAGAGGTATTTGTGACCAGCCAGAGGTACTTGTGTAATTGCCAAAATGTACAGCAGAGGTTGTCAGGAGAGCTCTTCCATCACGGTATATCTGGGTTCACTTTTGGTATCACTAGCAGGAATGATCTGCCCCAAGAGCCCTATGGAGTACATTTATAGTGACACCAGTTCTCCATTACACCAGTGTGTAATGGTGCAAGTCTGGTGTACCTGAACTCTTCCTTGTCCCTGTTAGGCTGGAAGTTATAGTGGGAATAAAGACGTAACTCTGCCAGCTCTTCTCTTAGAGATTCCATCACGGGTAATGGAGCTCCACATTTCAGCAGGCTCAGGTTGCCAACAGGGATCTGGTTTTGACCTCAGTTTATTCAATGTATCTGTCCTTGACATACATCTGTATATTCAGCAGGAAAGCTGCACAAGAAACTATATTCCCTTTCCATTAGTGCTGCAAATACCAGACATGAAACTACAGCCTATCTGAGGCTTGTCCTGTTCTTCCTACATCTCTTTCTATAAACTTCAAGTTATTACATCCACTGTTTGGCAGGTTTCTCACAAAAGCTATAATTTGCCCACTGGTCTTGAAGTGTTTTCTCTTTAAGTGTTTTCCCTGTACATGACTAAGGTATGGTTATGTGTCTTCAGTCAGCTATTGCTGTTTATCCATGTTCATAGGATTACACTGCAGCTAATTCCACTTTCCAGGTGGAAGAAAATTGGTTTAACAGCACACTTGTAAATGTGGAAAGTTAAATGCTTAGCTATCCCCTTCTGCAGCCTGTGTGTGTCCTGATTACCTGCAACACCTGCTAAGGTCTCGGTGCAATCATAAGAAAAGTTCCTAACAACATATCTATTTAGAAAATGAGAGGATGACTGTGTAAAGATTGCACGAGAAACATGCAAAATCCAGTGTAAGTGAACACAAGGGTTCTCCAGCCCTTTGGAGGTTTATGCGGTGCATGTTGGTATGGCTAGAAGAATTAGAGCTGTCACGGAGCCATGAGTTGCTGTATACAAGCTACAGTGACATTGCTTTTTTTATTGTTGTACAGATCTCTATACTTGCTATATAGTTCTGTACAAATATATAGTAAGTGTCCCACCCTCTTCTTTTTTTTTTTGCTTTTTTTTCTTTCCTGTTTTTTTCTTTTTCCCATTGTAGCATTTTGCTCTTACATCCTTGTGTGTGTTGGTTATTTCTCATTTCCTTCACATGTCTTTGCTAGCTTGAAGTGTTTATCTGGATTAGACCCTTGTTCCTCAATAGCCTCCAAGGAATATTAGAATCTCATGTTTTACACAAAACCACAGTCTTCATGAGGGAATCCAGGTTCATGGGTGGATGCTATTATTCTCAGTCTGCAATACCAGTATCTATTCAGTCTTTGTGGTCTTGAGGAGTAGGAAGGGGGCTGGTAGAAGGGGATGAGAGAGGACCACTCTCTTTGCATGGTTTCATTCCTCTGGGATGAGAGTCTGCTAATGCCTTTCCCAGCTGCCCCAGGATTCTCAGGATTACTCAGCAGCATCTCTCTCACATCTTGTGTTTTTTCAGAAAGGAGATGTTTGCTTCCTCTTTCTTACCTTCCATGATTCATCCTGCTTACAGATTCAGGTTACTCTTCTTGTACAGTGATATTTGGCTAGAAATTAATCTTTCTGGTGATCTCTCCCTCCATGTTAGCTGCTTGCCTCCTTTTTATGTACTGTATCTTCTACCTTGTAAACACATGTTTTTATTTACTATTGGACTCACTGAAATAACCACTGCCACAATATTTACTGCATTTATGCTGGGAAGCTAGAGTCAATTAAAAACAATCAAAAGAAAAGCAACTGGAGTTTGCAGAAGCCTGTGGCTTTGACAGTACTTTTCTTTGAAAAGCCCTGTCTACAATATGCAAAATAAAATAGGTTTTTATTAAAACACTTGATCATAGAAGTGCTAGGTCTGAACAAACACAGACTGGCTTCCAAGCGCTTCCTTTGACCCCTTCCCAGCCGCACTCCACATGCATTCCTCCAGCTTCCAGGAGGGCTGTGACTGTCTTGCTGAATCACCAGCTGCCTGCAGCCCTGGTGGGATGGAACAAGACTGCTCTCTCCATCACCACGGAAAGGAGGGAGAGAGCTGCTGCTTCTCCCTGCTGCTTTGCTCAGGAGTGCCAAGGGAAGGGAAGGGAAGGGAAGAGCCATGGCTGACTGGAGCGAGGCAGGGCAATATAAGCAAAATAGGGCACTTGAAGGGGTCTAAGTGGCAGTGGGAGCTTGAGGGCTTCTCTGTCCCACTTCACTTAGGCATGGAGATATACAAAGCTGAAAGTCTAGCATTTTAATACAGTGACATATTCAGTTTTGATACGTGCTCCTCATACTGAGAGACATGTAAACCCCACAAATCTTTTCTGCTTTAGCTGTGTGTCACAATAACTCCTATGTAAGCTTTCTGTAGAACTGATCAGTGAAACCCTAAGTCCCCTGAAGTCAACTGGAAAGCTCTTGTTTTCCTGGATGGCGCAGGGCAAGAGCGCTAGAAAGGATTTTTCTCCTTGTGTGTGTTGCAACACTGAATATAGATTAATTTTTACTCTGTGTTCAGGTCCTTCCAATGTGTTACTGTTAAATACACAGTATCTGGTTATCACAACTGCATGGTAACTGCAAGTAGAATAACATTAACTGCTCCGAGCAAGAAGTAATTCGATAGCTAATTACACAGGAAGGAAATTAACAAACCCTGAGTTACCTAGAAATTTCTGCTAAAAAGAAGGTCTTTTGGATGGATTTAGATATAAGATTTTGCTTATTTGGCACAACAATTCATCGTGCCGCCCTTGTTACGGGCATTTTACAAGCATAGCTGGCTGGGGGATAACGACCCTCCAAATTCATGATTTCCACTTTACTTACACTTTAGATTGATATTTGCTCTGTGGAATTTGGGGTCTTGGATCAATTTTCTGGGAGTATATTAAGAAAACAGACCTTATCTGTAGAAAGGCCATCCTTTATGCAGACAATTCAGTAAAGACCCACCTAGAAAATCACTTCATTGTTTTAACATTTCTTCTCTAATCTTGCATCTGGGATACAAACATCCTCTATAGTTTATGTGGCCCATGTGGAATCAAGTTTAGCAAATAGATATGAGTACAGATTTGGGACATGACCTTCGCTTGTCTGAATCAAAGATTTTTCTGGAAAGGGAAAATTGTTGTTAATGGTGAAGTTCTCCAGTGATCAAAACACGTAACACATGGTTACTTTTTCAAACTGTCTCAAAATGAATACAAATTTCAGGTTTCTGGTTTAGAAAGTCACTTTCAGTCACCTTGAAGTTTGCATTAATTTTCAGCCTTGGAAAAAGAAAAATCTTACAACAACCACAACATTTGTGCAGATAGATCAGAACAGATACAGTTTCTATGCATTGGTAGTGTCTCCTAGTTTCTGCAAACAGATTATAAATTTTTAGATAAACTTTTGGAGGTCTTGGAGTTACATACCCAAGTTGGAAAAAGGCCCAAATACAAGAAAACAACCTTGAATGGGAATAATTTCAAGGCTTACAGAGTTAACATCTGGCTATAAACTCTGGGCAGTACTCCGGCCCCTTGCTGTGAGGCTGAGGACAGACTCCAGGCTTATTTTGGGGTTTATGTTTGTGAGAGGGCTTGATGATTCAGGGCCACGTGCATTTCACCAAGGTTTCCAGAGCTGGGTCCTCAGGGAAGGGTGGTGGAGGTGACGGCAAACCAAGTGCCGCCCCTGCCTCTCCCCTCTGAGCTCCTTGTCACTGTCCTCGCCCCCATCACTGTCAGAGGCACCGAGTCAGCTTTCATTGCGTGCAACCCGCTGGGGCCGGGAGCTGTTTGCACTTACACAAGTATTGGGTCAGTCCTGTTTGTTTCACTGTTTTAATGGGATCCTGCAGTGCCATCCAGGTCGCTGGTTTTTTACACCATCAACCCTGACCCATCCAGTCTGACAGAAAAACCTTTGACTGACGCGTTGTCAGAGCAGCCTTCAGACCAAATCTGCTCTTGTACTGATTTTCATACTGGTGTGAAACTTGACTTCCTTGGAGCTACTCCGGAGTTGCAGCAGTGTAATTGAAAGTGGAATCAGGCATCAGAGTGTCCTTTATTCCCCCGGCTGAGGAGAACTGAGTTATCACTGTGAACATTTGAATGTGAATGAAGCTGGAGAAATGGAATTCTGTAGCCAAAGGCTTTAGTGAAACGCCTTCACCAGTGTTTAACACAGGCTGGTGGTCGTCTTTTATTCATAAATTCAATACTAAGGAGGAGTACACCCCGTCACTTAGTGTATAAAATCACAATTAACGTACTATAATGGACTTCAAAGAGCAAACCCTGTAGAAATGATTTATATCTCATATAATATTACATTATACCCTCTCTTTCTCCTGATATTTTTGTCGTATTTCCCCTTCCTGCCTGTGTTTTAAATGCAACTTTATTTCTTGTTTTATGCTTGTGCAAAGCTGTGGAACAGTGGAGACAATGTAGGAAAAGAAGAATTTGGGCAAAACAGCCATTTTGCAGTGACCATGAACCTGTCGATGTAGCACATAATTTTCTATTTGCCACTAGCTTTTAAAGAACAATAATACTCTGAAGGAAGGGGGACAAATGATAAAGCAGTAAGTTGGGACCTCTCTGTCTTCTGCTTGCTTCTGCTTGCTCCTTCCTTCTTTTCTTGGTGGCTATAGAAGTAAAATCCCAGTGTCACTGATGCCTTAGGTTTTAACTTCTATATGTACTTTTAACCTAAGGCATCATCACAAGCTCTTGCAATAGCTGTCAGAGGCCCGATCTGTTGTGGTCAGACCTGTGAAATACCAGAACATGTGGCAGCCAAACAATGTGCTGTGATAAGTCAGCAGGGCCAGTTGGGTTAAAAGGGTTGGCAAAAGTAGCAATTGATAATTTACCTCCCTCAGCATCATCTATGAAGGTTCACAAAGGAGCTTGGATATTTGGTGCAATGCTAATATATATTTAACTGTGTTGAATTTACCTCAGTTGTAAGGCGAATTTCTTTATTATTCACTGATGATTTGTGATGGCAACCTGAAATTTTTACCTGCACCTTTGATAGAGGTTAAGTGGTTGAGGCTTTTGCATTCAGGAGCGCAGGAGAATCAGTCAACCAGGGACAGTCCACTTCTGACAAATATTGTCACATGATTAAATATACATATGGCCTTGAGTTGTGCTTGCACATTGTTCAGTTGGAAGATGCTTGGAAGAACGGGACACAGCTTCTCACTGAGGTAAACAAACACAATTCCACTGACTTCGTATGAAGCTACCCCAGTTCAAACTACATAAGGGTTTAGCCTGTGGTGAAATGCTCTTCCTTTTTCCCCCCCAAATACTCCACTAGATTTCCTGGCTATTTAATATCTGGTAAACTAAAGAAAGGTAGAGGACTGCATCGGTGGATTAATGTGTAAGGATTGTACCCCGGCTTGTACCACTCACAACATAATGCAGATGGAAGGTCAGGCAAACACTCTTGAACTTTTTATGCTTTCTCATGGGGTTATACCAAAACATGTCTGCGGTCTGTTTTAGAGATGTTCTAAAACCTGATTATTCCTGCTTACTCTGCATTTATCATATATTAATAGATAAATACAGCTTATTTGCTGCTGAACCTCTTATTGGGTAAGAACTATAGGCACAATGAATTGAAATTTAAAACTGTTGCTTCATTGTAAAGAAGGATAGCTACAATTAGGACCAGGAGCTGCATGTCAAAGGGTGGGAGCTCTGATGACTCTGTTATCAAATGAAAATAATTTTAACTCTACTGTTCAGCTTTAAAGGACCTAAAAAATCAAACAGAATTTTGATCTAAATGATTGGGAATCCCACCTGAGAGGGTTAAACAAATTTCTCTCCACCTTTTCCTAGATTCTAGACAGGATCAAGACTACCTTCCACTATCCTGGTTCTTGAGACAAGAATATTCATAGCTCTTAGAGATCTTCTGGCTGTGTATGTGTGTATGAGCATATACATTTTGACATTACAAACAGAAAAAGGGAAAAAGAACAACATAGCTTGATGTGAAATTCAGGGTTGAGAAGAGGAAGGGAGAGCAGTGGTTCAGGAAGTTTTTTTCCTCCTCCAGCAGTCAGTATATCGTAGTTGAAATCAAAACCCTATAGCAAGCTCCCTGAAGGAAGCGGCATAATAAATAGGTCTTTAAGGTCCTTTCTGAATGACATGGAATGAATGCCTCTCTCTTTCCCCCTCTCTTCTCCCAAGGTAGAATTAGAAAATGATTCTCCACGTAGAGATATGTGATCCATGCTAATGGCAGCAAATGAGAATGCCAGCTGCTGTTTCACCCTCTCTTGCACCCCTGCCCTGCTCCCACCTCCCCACAGTCACTCTGGCAGTAATTTCATGCTTTATTTCAGACTTACTGTTTGAATAATGATAATAATATCTTGCACTCCTGTAGTGTCTTTCATCTGAGGACTACAAAGCTGTTTTACAAACGTTAGCTCTATAGGGGTTCATTCTGCAATGTACTAAAGATGATCACAGAACGAACATATAGTCCTGTAATCACGCAGTTGATTATTTACTCCTTGCAAATCTATGTCATCTACATCTATACCCATCCCACAGTAAAGACTTTATGACTACCTTTACAAGGTATAATGAATATACGCATGTTTAATGCATAAAAAAAATTTAAAGGAAAACTTACTGAAGTCTTCCCAGGAGGAGGGATCCTATTTATTCACTCCCTACTATAGAATGAAAAATGGAAAATGCTGAGGTATTTGTGCATCATTATCTAAGACAGGTTTGTGTCACTTCCAGCAGGAAGTTGTGTTCTCTCTACAATCTGAATTAAAATTTCTGTGTCCTTGCTACCAAGTACCAGGTCCAAATAACCCTGGATTTTGTGACCTGGGAGAGGTTGGATGCATACCCTTGAAGCAAGGTCCTCTGTATTCTTGGAAAGTTTGGGATTCCTGAGCTGAACTACGCATCTTGCAGTTCTCATCTAATCTAAACTTCATGAGATGTGTTTTGTTGTGTTTTTCTGTTATTTTCATGCAGGGTAAGGCCAAATTCTGCCCTTTTTTCTGCTGATAAGCAAATTTCACTACTTGCAGTTCCCATAAACAAAAGCATGTCTGCTTGTTATCTTTCCCTCCCAAAGCTTCAAATTTTTGCTGGAAAATTCCACAACTGGGATTTTTCTAATCAATTTTACATCAGCATAACAGGATCTCTCATGGTATGTCAGAATTTTATTTTCATCTGTCTCTATCTCAATCATAAAGAAGCTGAGTGGAAATAAGAAATAGGCTATTCAGATATTTTGAATTCAAAAATAAAAAAGAAATTTGAGCTAAAAATAAATGCATATAACTCAACAACATGCCTTTTTTACAGTTTATCTAGTGATTCACTGGATTTTGATGAAGTCACGAAAGTCAGGCTTTTCAGAAGAATCTATGAATTTTTGGCTCCCTCCATGTTCAGCGCTCAAGTGAAAACACACAAAACCTGCTTTTCATTGTCACTGTCCCAGGTTATTATTATGTGCTCAACACCCATAACTGGGCACTGCATTTTGAGAAGATCCTGTGGCCACATAGTCACCTGAATAAACTACAGATAAGGTCCATATGGGCCTTGAGCTAAATCGCACGTATTTTGATTCCTCTGTGAAAAAAACCAGCTCCATAGAGATTTCTGGAATCTTCATGTGTTTTGAGACACACCATGCCTTATGCTTGGATTATGCAGCTGTATTTTCTTCTTATAATTTGTAAAATTTTTGTGGAAAAAGCAGGCATAAGGAGAACTGTACTACAATAAATCAGTTCTGAAAGATTTTTGAGGTCACAGAAGAGACAGAATCACTATCCTTGAAGACTCATTCACAGCGGAGGGAATCCCAGATACACAGAAGAACTTGGCACAGCTCAGGGGAGATGCTTTTTCAAGAACTAGCTGAAATGTGACAGGAGGAAGCAAAATGGAGCCAAGGAAACTCCAGGGCTGCTTGAAACTTCACCAGGTTGTCCCCTGGAGATGATAATTTTCTAGACAGAAGAACATGCATGTTAATTTTTTGTTACTTTAAAATATACTTTTTAAAAGTTTAATTTTTCAATATAGTTTTACTTGTGGGGTGATGGCTTAGCCACATTATGCCTCTGATCAACACCTTAGGCCAGCAGCCACTGCGACTCAGGTTTGATCTGCCCTTACAGAGGCCACAGCAGTTAGAACCCAGCCTAGAAAAGAGAGCAGTAACTACCTGAGGGGAGGTGCAGACTTGGCATCTGTAAGGGGACAAGGTAAACCTGACCAAAATAAAAAAGGAACAGAGCTCCAGTTGTCCTGTGACCAAGATAATCCAACACCAAGCGTATGTAGGACCTTGTTATGATGAAATGTAAAGCTTTTTTAATTGAATGGTTAGAGCAGGATTGGTACTTGGAGTTGACACTATGATACTAGTTGATACTAGTGAGATATTGTTTGCCTTTTAATTTGCGGTTCTGTCTATTGAATTAATTTGGCAGATTTTCTGTTCCACACCCAAGATATCCCAAAACAAGGCTCAGAAAAGCCCTCCAGAGTTAGCACTAAATCTCTATGGGTACAGCCAGGAAAACTATTTCAGGCTTCTCTCCATCAGATTTGAATCAGCCTAACCTAACTTGTCAGTGTTACATCACCTGTGACTGCCACCAGGAAAAAGGGGCATAATCAAAACACAAGTAATTTGGGCAACCACTGTCTAAACAGAGAGTAAACTGTCTTCTTTGAAAAGGTATAGTAGTCCTTTTCCGAAGACAAACAAGTTTTTGGAGCAAAGACACCCAAAGTTTCCACTTGAAAATGTGTCTTGTGGCTGTGTGACACTTCAAAACACCTGTCTAGGATATCTCCCCATCACTCCTCTCTGAATGTTTGCCTCCAGCCACTTTTGGTTTGTGGACCTATAGAAAGTGTCCCATGTAGGTGTGGCCCCCTACACAGGGTCATTTAGCCTGGTGACAGTGACTTTCTGAAAAGCATATTGATATTTCATGCAGGTGTTCCCCTGGGGGTGTAATTTCCAGCTTTTCCATGCTTCACACACATCTGCAGCTTCAGTGCACCCTTAGGTTCCCTGGCCATGGAGACCAAGTACAAAGTAGGAAGGCAGCATGCACCGGGCTCTGGTCTCTACATCTGTACAGGCTGTAGGACTTGAGCAGGGAGCTTCAAGGAACTCCGCTGTATAGGTGAAACCTGAGTTACCTTTTGGGGCCACCTAAGACTTGTCCACAAGGGTGGAGGCCATTCCTCCTATCGGCCTTGCACAGCATTGGTTAAAAATCACTGAATTGCACTGAATGATGTCAAACACGAGTTAAGCATATGGAAGTAAAAGCTAAAATCTGGATATGAGTCTAATGACAGAAGCTAAAGGCAATGGAGGACATACTGGCGCAATGCTGAAGGAAAATGTGCTTCATGCAGGAACGGTGAAGTTTCATTTTTCCATTATGCTCAGGAAGGCCCCACAGTCCTTGCTGAGAAGGCATGAGAGCGATGCAAAATATTGTGAGTGGCTGAGCTGTATGGTAATCAAAGCCACCTCAATGTAGCAGGATATATATATGAAAAATTATTCTGCTCCAAGGTCATGCTTCAACCCACAGGACAGTCCCCAGGATGCTGGGGAAGATTACTAAAATGAATCTCTGTGTTGTTGCAATGCTCTTGGACCATCACTAGCTTCTTGGTATGTTAGAAGTGCCACTGAGGGGAGGTTGGGTGGTGCCTGCATACAGCAGCTGCACAGATACATTGCATTACTGTAAATTCCGGAGTGGGCTGGAAGGCCTCCCATGGAAACAGAGGTTCAGTACCTAAATAGCCTCCAGGTGCCTGCCAGCAGCCTCCTTGCGTAAGGAACAGCGTTTAACATGGTCACAGACGGGGGGTGTGCACGTCAGCACCCACCTCTCAGGCAAAGGACTCGTTCTCAGATGTGCCTGCGCATACTGGCAATGCCCAGTGCAAAATGCAATTAATTTCCTTAGCTACTGCTACCCTGTAAATAATACGATAGCACCAGTATTTTCTAGTATATTTTCCCTATGGGGAAAACAAACCAGTTTGGACTCAGGGCATAGCGTTGCCTTCAAACATACATGCACAGCTGACATGGTTTTCCATGGCACCTTGCCCTGAATGTATAATTGCATTTGGGTTTGAACAGCTTTGTTTATTTGTATATTTTGTTAATGTGTTTTGCACCTCAGGCATGTACTTTACAAATGCAAATTCCTTGGCTTACTGGGGTAATTTACGGCTTTTAAAGTCTAATTTTTGAACCACTTTGCAATAGTAAAAAGCCCTTGTTTAGGGAGATCCTTTGCCAGGGGGACCTTCACTGTCTTTTCAAAAAGGTGCAGGGCATTCCCACCTCCCACTGAAATCAGCAGGACTCAGCCCGACAGAGGGAAGCTCACAAAGTCCTCAGCCTGGCACGCAGGAGGAAAATCAACCAACCTCCTCCTTATAAATCATTACATTGCAAGAACGCTCAAGGGCCCATGGCAGAGAGCAAAGCACACTGCTGTATCTGCCATCCAAACACAGAGAGAGGAGAGGGAAAGGATAACCCTGCACAGAGTAAACGAGAAGAGAGTGTCTAGTTCAGGGAAGAGCTGAGAAGATTCAGGGGTGGTTTTCAAGCAGGAGCTGGCATTCATTTTCCCACCGCTAGTAAAACTCTGCTGTGGGACTGACAGGAAAAGACATACGGGCTCTGGCTTTGGCGTGGACAAGTAACTTGGGGTTACTGATGCATTGTTCTGCAAAGGCTCAGGAGGAGAACTACCTCCAAGTTTTAGATGGGTAAATAAGACAAAGAATGGTCTCCAGATTTTTTCAGAGGTGTGATAAGAAGCCTAAATCAGATCTCTGACTTTCTCTCACATTTCTTAAACATGCGGCAGCTTTCCAGCTGCTCTTCAATAGCAGTTCTCACTGGGGAAGGAGTAGGCAGTTTTCTGTCCTGAAACCCTGTTAGAAGTGTTTTGTTACTTGGCTGAATTAAGGGCATTAGCCCAGTGTTTTACCATAACAAAACTGGGCCCAAGCTTGTTGTGTTACAAAATGTTTCTATTTATATAACTGCTTCCTGAAGCAAAACCCTTAAATTTTAAATTGTAAGTACTTAAGATATAAGTATTTTTTTTGTTTCATAGTTTATTTAAGAAATAAGAAATGGAAAGAGAAGGGTTGCTTAGTTTTTTTAAGAGCCACTGAGGTTTTAGAGTTATTCCAAGCCTTGGGGTTAATTTTCAAAATGAAGTCTTTGAGAAAATAGCTTTCTAATAAAATTTTAAGATTTGGAAGCCTCTATTCTCTGGAGTTTTTAGGCAACTTGGTTTATTAAGGAATTTTACCACTAGTAATTCTCAGAAATGACTGTGCTGAAATTAAAAGGGCCTAGTGATGACAATGGAGTGTACTGGTTCCCTTTGCAGCTAAGAACCAGGGGGTCAGAGGAAGTGTGTTAGTTGCTTAGTTTATCCATTCTGTTTTGTGATGAGAAAGTTACTTTAAGCCAGCTCTGCTCAGCCCAAAGCCCGGTTTAGACATGAGAGTCATATCTCACTGATCCAGCTACTCCCAGCTTGCATCAGCTTTACCTTACACTGGTGTCTTGTACTTGTGAAATGAATTGCTGAGGCTCATGCCGTTTTGACAGAGGGCTTAAAGCAGCTCAGCAAGTCAGAGTGAGACTGTGTTAGGGCATATGGGGTCTGATCCGTTAAACTTTTGGCCATGCAGCCCAGCATAATTGTATTCTTTCTATTCACAAGCTGCCAAACCCCTGGAATAGGTTGCTTATATATACTTTTTTCCTCCCTATCTGACTAATAAGATTTTTCAAGGCTCAAAAGCCACACAGCCTTGAAAGAAATCCTTTCTCCATTGCTTAACAAAGATATGTCTGGATTTTGTGCAGAGGGTGTGGGTAGCTGTCACATTAACCCCTGAAGCTGTTGTCAGGATCCCTGTTTTACTCTAGAGGAGGGTGGAGGAAAATCATGTTTTGCCCTTATAAGAACAACACTCATTTGAAGATGGACTGAAATGTTAAAATTACAGCCAACAATATTTGTTAGGCTTAGGGGCTTTTTCACCTCAGAGGGCCTCTCAGCTGATATCATCTTTGTTTCACCTGGAGGAAAATGAAAGACAGGAGATGCAATTCTGCAATTCACTGGTGAGTGCACAGCACCGGGGTATGAATCTGATCTCTTGAAGCTGGCACCCAACCCAGGTCTCTGCCTCCCAGCCGTGCCTGAGGCACAGGTCTGCTCTTCCCCAGCTTCACAGCCCACAAAATGGTTATGTTTCATTTCCTCCTGTTTGGGGTCAAGTACACAACAGAAATAATCTGTGAGATTGTATAGTAAGGCTTCAGTCCTCCTTGGAGGCCTGTAGGGATGCCGTAGGGGCAGTGCATCTGAGAAAAGATAACAACAGTCTCCACACTTGCTACGTTTCACCAGCCCTCTAAGCCTTGGTGAAGTAGGTGAATAAAGAACAAAACGTGCAGTGGTAAACTTTTAGGGTTGCACCATTCCTGCAGGAGGCTCATAACATGTTGTCTCCCATACCCAGCAAGAAGTTATTTCTAATTGTTAGGAGTTTATTCCAATATGTAAGAGTAAATTCTGACCTTGATGACACAGTAGATGAATGCCATTGGAGGAGTAACGAGCTGAAATAGTGCTTAGTACTTAAGAGGTAGTTTTTTCTTTAAATGTCAGTGCAAAACTGTTCATTTTTTTTTTCCCTTTTCCTTCTACTTCACTGGAAATTGCTAAAGAGCTGAGAGGTATGCATCCTTAAATATGGATGAAACACAAGCAAAAACAATTGCAGAATTTAGTCCAGGATCTAGTTGCCCACATGCCTTATGAAGATCAGCAAACCTAGAAACTTGTCTCCTGAAGCTTTAAGTGTAACTCTTGTCATAGTACAGGTTGTGGGTCTGCAGAATAATAAACTCAGAGATAACAAGACACCCTTATCCCAGCTTTGAACAGTAGTAGGAAATGCTGACAGTGTGCACCAGTGCCTTGTGCTGATCCAGACTTCTTAAATTTCTAGCTTCACTCACATTCAGCCTTCCAAAGAGGATCACTGTAAAGCCACACTGTTGAGATTTACCTTGTGAACTCTGCTTAAAATTGAGAATCAGACTTATGCACAGCCTACTGAGATAACTGTAGTGGTCTGAGAAGGCAAAAATATACAGGAAATTCAGTGTTAAGTCCCAAACCCCGTCTTTAAACCTGTCCTTCAGACCCCATGGTTTCTGCTTCTGGTGGGTGACATCTGTAGTGATTTTGAGGAACCCTGATAATGTGTGAGCTGTTTAACTCTTTTCACCCAGGCTGAGGTTTCACATATCCTTGCTGAAGGATATGTGGTAATCTCTACTGTAAAAAACTTAATGGCAAAGATTCAGGGCAATAATCTTATATACACCAGAGGTTTTTTATTAATTTTGATTTCCTTTTTTTTGAAGAGTGAGGAAATAGAATGACTAATTTGGCTCTCTAGTACTTGCTAATATTTAATCTTAAGGACTGGGGTTTGGGAGGGGATTTTTGTCAAAATCACTAGAATAAAATTGCTATTGAAAAACTATTTAATCAGAATACTGACCAACTATTTTTTTCTTTTGTAGCAAGATCATATCTTATCAGTTTGTTTTAAGTGAAATAAGAGTGTAGGCATGATGTAATAATTTCTCATATAGAAGGTTTTAGAAACAATTTCCGTTCAAGGTTACTGTACTGCTTTAAACTGTGTAGTATCTGCTTTGTATGTTCAAACCAGGAAGTGTGACTTTCTCTCTCTTCTCTCCAATGTGACAAAGGTAGATGTTCACTTGTGGTGCACATAGTCATGAGGGATGGGTTGATCTGACTAGGCCTGGGCCATTTCTGAAGACCGTGACTGAAAATCTGTCACAGTCTGCCTTTGAGTGTTTTGTGTCATCTTCACTAAGTAGATCATGAATCTGCAGGCCATGCGGCTCAGCACTGAGAAAGCCCTGGTATTCCAGCCATCTGTGTATGTCCACCTATGTAGAATGTCCCCAGTGTGCTGTGCTTTTACCTCCCTTCTACAGCCTAAACCATCTGAGTTATTGGCACCTGCTCTGGTGGCCATTCCACAGCCTAACACATCTCAGTGTTAGAAAACTCCTCTGTAACTTTTATCTCATGTCTTTTTTTGCAACATTTGTCTTTCGTGATAAGGCACCGTGCCCTCTGCTGTCTCCTCTCAGCTTGGCATTTGCATCCTGCAGATAGCTGTGCTCTCTCCCCTTGTGCCTCCGTGCTCAGAGCTCTATCAGAATGTGCTGTTAGCAACTGGGCTCTCTTTCCACACTTGTTTTCCTGCTCTTCTCAGAATTCATTCCAGTTATCTTTCAGGTAACAGCATGCCCAGAAATTAAGGCTACATTCCAGTGTCTGAAATGAAGCTTTTGGTGACTCAAGCCAAAACATCTTTGGTCTGTTTCGCTACTGTATTACTCTTTACTGCGTGTCCAATTTGCTGCATACTACTACTATTAAATCTCTGTTGACATTACCGCTTTCCAGGTTTCTCCCTCCCATTGTGTGACTATTTCCCATCTGGGCTTTTCTCACGTGGGAAATATTCACACAAATTCAAGACTTCAGCAGAGCTTCCCAGCTGCATTAGGCATTTCACCAATAAATCACTGTTTCCTGTGGCAGAAGAGAAGACTGATTGGAAAGGCCTTTCAATTCCCAGATGCAGTGATACTCACCCTTCCCTATTCCCTTACTCCCAAATCCTGTGTAATATCACAAGCAAAATTTTAAACAGAAAATTGAATCCGGCAGGATTTCGGGGAGGATTCTAAGTTGCAGTGCTAACAGTTGGCGAGGATCCACACGCTACCTCTGAAAGACATTAAAAAACTGACTGAAAAAAAAGCTGAGTTTATTTTTGCTGTGTTAACCAAGGTTATGACCTAGTGTGCAGCCTTCAGGATTATTTCCTGGTTCCTGAAGTTTTGGCTAAGTTGATGCTGTAATTTAGTGTTGTCTAGATGAGGTAGGGTTGGATTAGACACCTGAGGTAGGGTTGATTTAGACATCTGGCCACCCTGCAGGGTAAATACAGACAATATAGGGTGTTTAGGAGGTACAGCCTGACAGCCTCTTCCTCGTGTTGTGCAAGGCTGGGACCCTTCAGAAAACAAAACAATTCCCATACGAACATTGTCAGGGTGACTTCAGCCCTGAGGATGATGAAGAGATAATATTTCATCCAGAGTCTGTGTCACCAGTGAGGATGTAAAAATGGCTAAGGAGGTTCAGACCCTGGACCACCTAGTCCAGGGCTCTGTTCCCAGTAGTGCCTCTAGGAAGGCAAGGATGAGAACAGGACAAGAATATGTGATAACTCCTTCTTTCAGCCTACAAATATTTTCAGCTCAGGGGATTTCCTGGCCCTGGTGAAGTTTGTCTGTTTTGTCACCCAGGGGATTTCTATTTCAAGCACTTGTCCAGTCTCCCCTCAAGACTATGTAAACTTCTTACATTCATGTAGTTCTTTGGTAAAAACTCTACAGGCTCTCTAATTGATGACTAAGGAAAACACTTCTATGTATGGCAAACCCAGCTCCATTTACCTTCATCTGGTTCTTTTACTGGGAAAGGGAGCAAGCAGTCATTCACAATCCAGCCACTCCTTGCTACTCTGGATTTTGTAGACCTTTATTGTATCCCCACCAAGTCCAGGCAGAAGAGTCCAAGACTATTCAGTGATTCCTCACCTGAAAGGCACTTCATACCTTTGATCATTCATGTTTCCTTTCTTTGAGTCTCTCTTCCAGGGCTCTCGGGTTGGGTACGGTACTGAAGGGAGGGAATGGAGGAGTAGTACAGTGGCACAGTGATTTTCCATGTTTTTCTTTTTATTAATTTTCCAGCTTCTCACTGGCTTGAGTTGCCTTTGGATTGAGCCAAGAGTCTCTGCATGTTGATAACATGCAACAGCCTGTGTTGCTGGAGAAAAAAGACTTTACTGTCTGGTCACTGCTAGAATTAAGTTTCTTATCAATAGATCAGATCTGAGATGAAAGATTACTAACACAATTCAGGGCAGTTCCTGGATTTCTTAGCTCAGGTAAAGCTGTAAATTAAGCAGTGCCAAGGTTTGAGCCTTTGAGCTCAGTCATTGGCACCTTCATTAGTGTGCTCCTGGCTGCGGTTTTGTCCTGCACCAACCTGCCCTCTCCCAAACAACTTCCAAGCATGCTGCATGAATTTGCATGGACCAGGAATGCTTCCCAAAGCAGTTTGGCTGCAACTTGGATGCTGTTAGTTCCTTTAACTGTGATTTAGAGGATGAGAGAGACTAATAGCATAAATATGGCCAAACATGCCAGCTGGACTCAGAGACAGGGAATGGGTCTTGGATATATCCCAAAACTTCCTTGTGGGGTTGGAATGATGATGTTCACAGAAGAAAGGGCAGGATCTAGAACAGGCATGGAAATGGTTTGACCTGATTGTGGGATACTAGGAAACGAATACTAACATTGGTTATGCTTTTTGTATTTAGGGATGACAATGAATTTCTGTCTCCAGGACTTTCCACCTGCCCACTTTTCTCAAGCATCCAAAATTGGGGATGATTGAAGTATTCTAGATAAGAAGATTCATAAATTTATTTTGCTGCAGGGCATGAAAGAATCCATGCTGAGGGGAAATGTTGATTTAATTGATTTGGTTGCTAAGCCAGTTTAAGGAGATCCAACTATAACTTGCAACGAAAGCAGTCCTAAATGTTGGTTGCTTTTGACTATGACGAAAGGCTATTCATATATTTTACAAAGGTAGACATAGCTTGGGTGTAGAAAAGTGCGGACCTTCTCCATTTGCCTCAGTGGTGTGTTACTCCAAAGCATTTCTACTGCTTTAGGTGTCGCCACTGCCATACTCAGTTTGCTGATCTATCCTAATGCATCTCTTTTCTTTCACTTGCAGGAGCACTGGCAGCATAAAAACAAATTTCCATTTAAATTTTTTTACCATCTGGGGTAACAAATAATACATAAGGTAACTGTAATGGAAAGTGATGAGGGACAGGAAGTTTCTCATTTATTGCAGTTAATTTACACTGTGCATCAAGAGCATTTACATATAGTTAGTGCACCATTGCCAGTGGTTGCCCTGTTGTTTGTGCAAGTCTTTTACACAGCAACAGAGAGAAGAGAACATTTGAACAGATAGAAGAAATTAGGCACAAGCAGCAGAGATTCACATCTAATAAGTAAAGCTTCAAGGAAAGCTTCGAGAGACCAATAAAAGTAGATGAGGATTGCAGTGGATATTTTAAGTTGCTTTTATGAAAACTGGTGAAATAATGACCATACTAATTTATCGATACTGGTTTAGTGAGGAGAGGCCAACATTCCCAGTGAGTGATTTGCATTAGTCATCTGTTACTTATTTTGTGGCTATGAGGTACAAAGAAGCTAAAAGAATGTCAAAGACCTAAAATCAAAAAGTGGAGAAATGCCAAAATTAGGGTTATTGATTGGAAATGTAGTTAAAATGGAACAAGTTGGAAGTTATGGGGGCAATGTACACACTAAGAAATAGATGTTCCATCCCCTTGTAAAGCGGTGGTTGTAATTCTACAGCTTGAAAACGTTAGTCATATAATACACAAACTCTGAGTCTTAAAAACTGGTTCTTTTATGTTAATATTTTAACGATTAAATATGGAGCCTATTGAATAAGAGGAACCTCCTCTCTTCTTATGTTTATTCTACTTGAAACAAGTGCTACACCATTTTCTGTTACCTTTAGACTCTAGACTCCTGCCAAAACTCCAGAAGCTCTCAGATCATAATATCCTTTAGTCCTCCCTTTCCAAGGAACTGGAGTTCTCCTCCTCATCTGTTTTGCTCATTCCCAGCAAACTGGAGGTTATATCTGTATTCCCCAGACACAAAGCTGGCTGCACAGATGGGCAGTTCCTGGGGACCCTTTTACAAATTACAGAGCACCTTGGCTGACTACAACTGGTCACGCTGTGATTTTCCTGATTCATCCCGTCTTAGGGATTTTGTTTTCTGTGCACTGCCTGCTGCCCTGAGCAACACCTGTTTCCTGCTGATGTCTACCAAGTTGTTACAGACAGATGAACTCAGCAATCCCCAGTTCTCCTTTCCTTGTGCTTGCACTGTGTCCTGAATCCCTCTGGTAGCATATGTGTGTAGTATCTGCTCTGAGGACTTCCAGGACCAGAATGAAAATGGAGGCACAAAAACACGTGAAAGAAGTTGGTTTCTGGGGGAAAAAAGTCCCCATATAGTAGTTTCATTGAGTGTGAAGAATGTGTGAAGCACTGTATCCCATGCTGGTGTACGCAAAAGCTTTCACCTACAGCAAGAGGGATTTGGAGCCTGCAAGGGTGTCAGCGCCTCATGTAAGACTAAATGGCGGGAGTGGGAGTGGAAAATGCACTAAGAAGGTAACAACACAAACCCATCTTCTTGCCTGTAAAGGAAAAAGAAGATAGGGGGAAAAAATGTCTTGGCTATTTAATCTGGAGAAAAAGGAGAGATTACAGGCTGAAGAAACTTACTTGGAAGGATACTTGTTGACCTTGTGAAGACAAAAGCAGACTCATCTGCCGAAACTTTGTCTCATTTTGGCTTTCAGTTCTATTGCTGTGAAAGTCAGTGCACTAAGGCATAGGAGATAAGTGGAGGGGAGCTACTCTCCTATCCCTCACTGGAGAGCCAGGTCCAGCACAGGGACCACTGGTGACTGGCAGTGTGAAGCAGCCAGGTGGTGACATATCCCCCAGTCAGAAGTTATGTGAGGTGCAACAACCTGCTCTGCTCATATTGCCATAGCAGCACCTACATCATAAGGATGTGTCTGGTACTTTCCCATCCATCTCTTGGATGACTTCCAGTGACGGGGTACCCTGACATGCTGCACTCAGCAACGTGCCTGAGCAGCTGAATGGGGGTTTACTTTTGATTGCCATAGCGGTGAAGTTCTTTGTTCTTTCCTTTCCCTTCTTTCTGTGAGCTCTGTGGAAGCCAAATGTTCTCAGAAAAGTAATCTTCATTTGCAAGGAGATTTTTAGCTATAAGGTGCATCATACCCAGTCTTCTGCCTTTAGAAATGATACTTTAAGCCCTAAAAATTCATGTAATTAACTTTTTCTAAGGTAATACCTTTTTAAGTACTTTTTTTCTATCTTTTTTTTTATCCCCCAGGCCTTAAGTTCATGTTTTCAGACTTGTCTCTGCAGGCACAAAACCTACTTTTTCTTTTCATGAAAGCTGAGATTTTTCACAACTCCAGAACCTGGAGCTCCGAGCAAAACAAACAATAATTACAGCTATGAGACCTGGCAGTACAGAGAAGGTGAAGTCTTCAAAACGCCTTCTTGTCTCTACTAGTAAAACCTTTCTCTTACTGGATAAAAGTAGCCACTCTTCACCTAGATGATCATTTAACTTACACCAAGACAGCTGGAAGGGGCAGCTGAGACGCGGACAGTGGCATCCTTTCTGTGTTGGTGGCTGTTCTGCTTCCCTCTGACCATACACAATCCCAAAGGCACATACCTGTGCCTGGGCAACAGCAAAGGACATGGAGAACTTTGAGCAGTTTTAGAAAAGAGAAATTCTGCTCTGTAAAAATTCATCCTGGTACTTTCTGAAATCTGATCTGTACTTTCATCTGCTTGAAACAGAATATTCATGCTGAGCAGATACCTTGGAAAGTTTTAGAAAGAAAAGCATGCATATCTTTCTTCAGTGGTTGCCTTTTCTGATTTTTGTGCTGCAGATGAACTTACAAACTACAGTCCAGGTCCAAGCCACCTCTGGGCTAAATACTGGGCAGGCGTATAACAAGGTACATACTCTGAATACATGTCTGGGGGAAAAAAGGTAGTTAACCAGTAAAGACAAAGCATGAATTTCCTTCATTTTCTAGAAACCCTTACTTGTACTCTTATGAAGGTCATAGAATTTGTTATCCAACTATGAATCTATGACCTCCAGCTGGCTGTTATATATGAAGAAATCAGAAGCAAAAAAAAGATCTTGTTTTAAAATCTAGGCTTGTTCTAATATAATCTTCATTCAGCCCTGAATACTTAAAGAATTTGTTTGCAAAGTCAGTTCTAAGCTTTCACTCATGTTCACTGCAACAGTTCAGCAAAGGCTAGTCCTTTCAGAAACATCATTACTGATAAAAACCTATAGCCGGCACTACAGCTGTTATTTATGACTGACACAATTAGAGGCTTTTGTCTTACAAAATAAACAGGGTAATAAATTTGTAAGAGCCTTAGTGTAGCCTCTGCAAATTTCTCTAGGGTTATATTCAACCCCACAGAAAGAGTCTTTCATTGTGTGTTTATGCAGAGCTTATGTCTGAGAAATTAATTGAATCACAGATGGTGACTGCAATTATCAGTCAGTATCCTTTTTAACTCCTATAGTGGTACTAATGTTTCTGTCAGTGTAAGACATTTTTCTTTTAGTTTAAGAGGCCGCAAGTAAAGGGTTGTGAACATTAAAAATATGCATATATACACATATATATACAAACACACATTTGTGTGTGTATGCACCTATATATTAGATATATATTAAAATATATATTGATATATTATGTATAATGGGTATATATATCTTCAAAGTTTTTCAGAATTTTTCTTACAAAGCTTGAATAAATTGACAGTCTTGGCTGAATTTTCTGGAGTCTTCCCAAGCCCAGCACATGTGTGGAAAGTACCAGGATTGCCAGTCTAAAAATGTAAGTTAACCTCATCTTCCTGCATGTGCCCCTGTGTGCAGACACCCCCCTAGCCCCTGTACCACACTCGCTTCTGTAGCTGCAATCCCTGTATAGTGGGTGGTGTCCCTGCCCCAGTGTCAAGCCCTTGGCACACATTCCTCTGGAGACACTGAGTTCCAAACCTTTTTCAGAAAGACCCAGCTCGTAATTCCTCCAGCTGTAAATACACAATAGATGGATACCAGGCACCTGTTGCTTAATTCCTTGCCAAGTGTTTCAATTTTAAATTGCACTAGATACTTGTTCAGGGGAATCTTTGTAACTTATTAGCTGTAGAATATGTGGGAAAGTACTGGCCATGTATGGGAATGGCAGAAAACTGTCTTTTGAAGTATCAGAGAAAAACAATAGCCATGCACTTACAGCATAAGTATGAAGCAACATCTGGTCTTAATTAGTGTTGAGGAACGTACATATATCATGCATGGAAATGATATCCATCAGAGGAAATTCCTCTCAGTTATATACCAACGTAATTCAACTGAACCCAAGTGATTTACTCCAGAGTCACCTTGCTGTAACTGAAAGTGGAGCTTGGTCCACCAACTCACTGCAGTGATCCTGTGTAAGGAAGGACATACAATGAAAATATGTGGCATACACTTGAGTTGTTCTTTGCTGAGCTTGTACTGCAGCAGAAAAATGCACATGAGACAGGGGCAAGCACATCAGGGGCCTACTTCAGTAATATTTAACTGTCTGAAATGATCACTTTAACTCTTAGGAAGAGTTATTAATATTTATTATTTGCATTTTAGTTGTGACTGTAGGTCTCAACTGAGAAAGATAATTATGGGATGTAAATCCCTGTGTTCCTGCAATATCCATCAGAGGATCCCCACAGCAATGACTGACGTTTTAAAAGCTCTGTGGATGGTCAGTATTCCAAGGAAAAATCATTCACGATGGCAATCAGAGGGAGCTGCAGCTTGCATTACACAAGGCTTTTCAAAGAGATCCTGAAGAAATTCTTGGTATCAGACCCTGTACTTCCTAAATGTCAATCCTCTTAAATTCACATGTATTTTGTCTTCACTTGTTTAATTGTTCTGCTTTTATACACTGCCAAAACCAAGACCATGTCTTGTATCCTGTATGGAAGAAAAGCATTAATTCATATGCTATACATTTCACATACAATAATGCAAATATTTGCATAATTTTTAAAATGAACTAATTTGACAAATTCAATCTGCAGTTGAACCTCTGTAATATTCCTCATAGATACATGGATTTTTCCACTGCTGCGTTGCTGCAATCTGTACACATACCAAAAGCTTGTAAGACTGATTCTTCTACCAGTATAGCTGACTGTCATACACAAGATACCACCATTTATCCTTTTCCTGTTGTTTTTTCCTTGCAATTCTCTCTATTGCAGAACGTAACTGCTGTTAAAATCCCTCTGTTATGCTCCAAAAGTGTGTTTTAACCATATGCCTAAATCAACTTATTTTCAGCTTCCTAAAAACAATCTGTATAATCACTCAACGGTCCACATACTTCTAAGCTGTGTTAAATTGGCATATAGGTGACCTGCAGGCAATGCCAGCTTTGATTAGCCACTATGGAATCTCAAACAGATTCTGCTTTTGCTGATCCCTGGGTAACTTTGCATTTCACACTTTGCGTATTATTCATAAATCCTTTTGCTAAATGTAAAATATTTCTAAAAACAGAGTGTCTTGCTATACTGCCTTAGCTACAAACCACTTGCAAGCCCCCTGATTTGAAAGATGAATGCTGTATGGTCCTCACCAGCACAAATAAAGCAAGTAGAGCAGATGCTTGAGCATGAGTCCCCCTTCTTCTCAGAGATACGACACAACTTCTCCACTCTTCTTCAGATTTGACAGAGTAATATTTTTCTTTCAAATTGGTAGGATGAAGCTGGGCAGGGAAAGGTTTAGAGACTACTCTTGTTTTAACATTGTAGCTAGTATGACATAATGGAATGATTTCAGTATTTAGTATCTCAGTGCTCTTCATCCCAGAGAGCATGGGATGTCACTACATCCTGCCTATCTCTCTACTAACTAGCAGCCAAGCACATTTTTGGTTCCTCTTCCAATAAGCAATACTGAAAGCATGTTACCTAATTTCTGTGTCTTTGCCTAAGGAGACCTGAGAAACTGGCATGATTTTTACTGTGCTGTCTACCAAACATCAAGGTTCTTGAGTCTGGCCAGAAATCCATCCCCCATTCTTCATCATGATGCTAGAAGTTGTTCTTTTTGTGCTTCTAATTAAATTCATGCAGCTTAAAGAAGCCAAGCATACAAATTATATCCAAGTAGGCTGTCTTGTGAAGAAAGCCTTGTGTGTGACTTCTTTCCAGCAAAGCAAGAGTAGTGGAAGGGTTCTCATGCATTTTTGAGGGAGGCCTGTGAAATAGCTTTGAGCTTTTTTCTGTTTGCTCCTGAGCAGACATTCCCATCCCCTCTAGTGCTTTGTTAAGCAGAAAAGAGACAGAATGGGATGTCCTAATTGTCCAAAAGGAATAAGTTCCTTTTGAATTTTGCATGGATTATTTTCCTCCCATAGGGATGGCTCACTGTGTGCTGCATCTCACTATAAATCAACCTTTTTCTGCAGTGACGTCTGAGACCTACATCTTACTGCAAAAGAGGGACTGCAAACAGCAAAATATTATAAATTGTGGGGGTTTGGACCTCTATCAGATAAGCTGAGCTTATGACACAAGATTGCTTTATCCCTGAGGACATTTTTGTCTATCATCGGATTATTTGGGAAAACAGGACCAGTACTCCAGAAGTCACTTCAGAGGATCCGTGTTTCACTTACAGGGTCTGCTGCAAACACTTTGAGATTAACGACACTTTGAAAATTGCAGGTAGCTGGAATCCTCTGAAATTTACATATTAAGTTCATGCCTTGGACCTTGTTCCTTTCCTGTGGCCACAGAGAATAGTGAAGGTTGACTGTGGAGGATATTATGAAGAAAATAAATATGGGAATTCCCCTTCTTAGGCACCATGGTTGGGCAGCTGCTGCTCTGAACATGTTAAAAATGGACACTTTTTCCTCAGACTGGAATATTTGTCAGTCAGAGGGGTATATGGTGGCTTTGCCAGCTTTTACAACCAAGTCTAATTATAACTTCTGATGTTAGGAAAGTGATCTATACTATGTCCTTCATATTCCACTGACTTCTGTACCTAACCTGCATTGTATTCTAAAAATCAGTTTGAAAAGTTCAGTGAATCAATAAAAAGAGTATGCTAATTAAAAGAAAATGTATACAGCTGCTATATTTAAGGTACAAAACATTACCTGGTAACTGATTTCTATTACTGCAAAAGAACTATGAATGAGTTTACTACACTTAGCATATATTTAATATCTTAATTCTGTTTTCACTTATGGCCCATTCCTAACCTGTGATTTTCCTCTAAATATGGTCTGCCTTATGGAAAAATTAGGACCTTTGCTCTGGAAACTATGAGTGTTTTGTTCCAGTAATGAAGAGTCCCTTGTTTCTTGTCCCACAGAATTCCTGGTGTATAGCTGTCTGGAGTCTTTGCCTCCTATAGCAGGAATTGAAGGGAAGCTCTAATAGTTTATTTACACGAATCTCTTTGGTTTTGGCATGGGGTTTTTTGCTGGGTTTTTTTGGTTGTTTTGATAATATTGCAACTATTGAGCCTCTTAGTCTTTCTGAGAAAATGCAAAATTGACTATGAAAACAAAGAATATAAGTTATCTTTGGTAGTCAGTTGAAATATCTAATGCTCAAAATCCAGGTTTCCTTTGATTAATCCTTGTCACATTTTACGTTAAGGCACCCCACTGTCCATATTAATTTCCTTTCTAATTACATCTCCGTAACTCAGTAATTTACAGTTGCATGTTTTGGAAGTCCTGTTTTTAGTTTATTCAGCAAAGTGCTAAAGTAACATAATGGCTAGCTCTTCTGACACAAAAGTAGTACAAAAAGCTTTCTTCTCTTTCATCTGACAGTTGTGGGTTGGTGCGGAAAAGATGGTTCAGTACTGCACAGGGGAAAAGGAGTTAACCTGTATTTATATGTTCTTGATTTTTATGTCAATATCTTGTAAATTAAAAATCCTGGCAGTAAAAGTGACATGTGAGCAGTCAAGTGAAGAGACAAGCAATGCTTTCATTCAGGGAGGTTTAAACAGGCTAAAAATTGGACTGGGACATGAACGTTTTGTTCTGATAATGTCAGTTTGGCTCTGCTGCAATTTCATTACAGTGTTTCTAATCACATTGTTTCATGTTTTTCATTAATCTGAGGTACACTAATCAAGTTCAATGTTTCAGCTATGTAAGGAAAACATGAGCTGCCTATCTAAACCCATTGAAATTATCCTTACATGCACTATGGAAAAATACACCTTCATAAACAAAGTGCACATGTCTCTCTGATGCCTACTCATGTTCCTCAGAAATAAAATGACCGTGCTGTATATGATTCTTTAGTGATATATATAGAAACAAGCTGTTCCATAAGCAATGTAAGTAATGAAGCCTGGTTTCCTTAAGGTTTGTGTTCTTTGTTCTTAAATCCTCAAATTCAGTTCCCTCTGAGTTCACAGTAATGATGACTCACCCATTGTGAATAATATTAGAAGTCAGGGCTTAAAGAAAGGCATGTTCCTACAGTATGGCACGGAAAAAGAAAAAAAATCTCTGCAGGAAATTTCTACTAAGTGTAGAAATGTAGGATGCTACACACAGAACTGTTTAGTATTGTTCAAAACCAGAAGACTCCAAGCTCCAGCCATAAACTTACATGTAAGTTATGCTAAGTGTACAAAACAGTTTCTCCAAGCCCAGGCTAAAGGCACCCCTTGCATCATGCTGAAAGTGAACTTGTGCTGTTAAGTGATACCTCCAAAAGAGCTCCCAATGCTTCAGCACTCACCTGGGAGATCTACAGTTTTGCACAAGAAGGATGGGAGGTACATACAGGGAGAAAATGGGGAAAGATAAGCCCATTTAGGAGCGCTCTGTCATTTGTCCATTTTATACTTTGACCATAAATTAGAGACTGTTTTGGGTGACATACTCTTTACTCTTCACTCCTTCCAGTACAGCTGCATGCCTTTGCAGAAAATCGATTGAGACTCCTTGGCCCAGCAGGTGAGACAAGCAAGCACTTGGGTTCTCTGCAATGCACTCTGGTGCTGTGGTGCTGGGCTGAGAACTGGGAGAATTCAGTTCCGGAACATGGCCCTTGGACTGTGTCTGTGTGTTGTGGAAGGACTACTCCCTGTAAGACAATGGCATCTGGAGGAGGAGGAGAGGAGGGAGTTGTGAGGTTGCACCTCACTGGGCAGGGGAAACAATTTAATGTGGGACCCTGGGAACTGGCACAAAATGGGGAAAAGAGAAGGAGGGTGGGAGGACAAGCTTGATCACCAAGCACTTTCCACAGGCTGTGTTATCCACATGACTGCTGATACACCTGGGAGAAGTGGGGAGCCCAGATCTCTTCTTAGTCACTGAAGTCTCCACTGCTGCTCAGGTGAAACCTGCAAGGCACATGGAAATGCACATCCTGGAGCTCAGACAGGCTCAGACATGAGTCATGTACCCACCTGCTCTTCCCTAGTGAGACAGGTACCCTGGAGGCTGTGCAAAAATGCAATTTTAAGTAACAAGGCTGAAATTTAAACACAGGGACTTGTAGAATACAGGCAGCAGGGTTATACAGCAGCTAAGCAGACCTGTGAACACTACTTACAGGGCTCATGCTAGTACTTAATAAAACCACTTCCATCTTGGCACAAGTCTTTCTTCTCTGGCCATGGAAAGAGAGACAACAGCTTGCTTCTCAAAATCATGCTCAAACTTGATGTTGGTCTTTGTTGATAATGGTATGTGTGTGGGTCAAGCTTACCTGTCTGCTGCAACTGATGTAGTAAAGGACTAAGAGAGGCTGGAAATGTTACCTGGTGGGAAGCAGAAAGAGAGGATGAGACACTCCTTAGGCACAAGTTAAAGGTGAGTCTCCGGTGTAGTGTCTCCTCTTTCTTCCTCCACCTACTCTTCCTTGTTGGGAGTCACTATTCCTCTAGGGGAGAAGGAAACACTGATGGATATCTGAGGTCCCATCTCACACCATGTCTCCTCGTGTTGGCCGCTCAGTATTACTTATAAATAATCTGGCCTCAATGCCCTATTTATTTCCAGCTCACACTCGTGTCTCCGTTAGTTTTCTCTTGACGACTCTGTATGTGTTCCCAGAGCAGCTAGCAAAGGGTCTGTAGATCCTGATTATTGCTTTGTGCACTCGGTCATTAGTAACAGCAGTAATCAAAAGAAATTAGTGTATTAATCAGAAATTTTAAAAGCTGCTCATCTCCATCTCTGAATTTCCCAGTTTGTTTTGTCCTTTATGTACCAGTTTTCTAGATTGCTATCTTTCCTTGATAGAAACTACGTTTACTCACCCACTGTCAAGAATGTCAGTGATATGAAGCTATAAGTAGGCAATAATCTGTAGTCTCTATCGATACACTATTGTAATAAAAATAAATAGCATATTTAGCAGTTTACAAAAACCTCACTGCTAGATGGTTTCTTCTGACGTTGCTGATCTCTTTGTGGTCTTTGGTCTTATGTTTATCCCATAAAGATTGTCCGTACATTATTACATCTCTGCTTTTTAACTGTTGTTACTATAAGAACAAACTAATCAGAAGTCTCTGAATGCCAGTCTAATAAAAGTGCATAAAGATGGATCATGGGAATGACCTGAATGCATAGGGGATTTATTGTATGAGTATGAGAAAATACGTTGGACTGTTTGTGACTAATATTTTTGTTTGATTTATGGATTCTGTCATCTTTCATAATCCTCAAATTAATAGAAAACACAAGGGTTTTAGCTTTACTAAAACAAAAACACTTTCCATTTGTAAACTTTATCTACATTAGCTTCTCAGGCATTTTGAAAATCCAAAGTTTCTGAATTTTTTGATCTGGGTTATGATTTGCTAAAATACTAACGAACCCTCTGAGAGTGCAGGTTATTTTCTTTTGTTTCATTTGCCCTAATATGCGGGTCTGTTTTTGTTTACTTTGAGTGGGTTAGTTTGTTTTAAAATTCAGGACTTGAAACAAAACAAATTCTCTCTGCAAAATGTTAAAATTTGTGTTGTTTACAATAAAAAAAGAAAGAAAAAGCTTTTTTTGACATGTGTTTTGATTAAGTAATAGTAGTATTTTATAAATTCATGAGATGGGTTACACAGGAATAGCTTACTCGTTTCCAGTTGGAAATAATTTTGAAAGTATAGAGATAAGAAACATTGTCTGTGCAAGGAGAACACCTAGAATGAATGAAGAAGGAGATGAAGAAAGGGGAGGGGAACTAAAATCCATAACTTAAGGAAAACCTATTATTTAACACCTAAACATATGTGTGCATATAAAAGCATACCTTATAAAATGCTTAGTTTTCAGAACTATATAAAAATTGTTGACATTTTTTGCCTGAAGGAATGTGCAAGAGATGCAAGACCATGTACCCCAACTGGCTCCTCTCTGTCTGGGAGGTGAGTTGTTTGGGATGACTGTGAGTAATGGGGTTGCTGCACAGAGCTGAGATGGGCTCTGCTCTTGCACCATCAGTGAGCTCTCTTGTAGATAATTGTGGTCTGGTTAAAGCTCAAGGGACTGCTGGTCAGGTCCAGCCCATCTTCCATTCTTTCTCATGGTTTTCTCCAATAAGGATCTCTTTACTTTGCTTTCTGCTGCCTGCCACATTTCCTGGAATAAGAGATCTCTTAGCATGCAATGCTCAGAAGTGAATATTCTGACTGTGCACAGATAAACACATGGTGAAACACAAAGCTAACTGCACATTGCTAACTGCAGTTTCCTCCGCTTGGCCGGTGCTTGACTTGTGCCAAAGGGCTTGTAGGCTTCCGAAGAAGCTAAAATAAGGAATTGGATAGTTTTCAAGTGATTTAAAAAGTTTGTGGAGAAGATGAAAATGTACCGTGTTTTCATGTGAGAATAAAAAAATAAAAAAGAGAGATACTCTTTCATGTCAGCATTTATTCAGCGTTAGTAAGACATTCATCCTACGAAGAGACCACTCTACCATTAGCTTTTGTTCAGGTTCTTCCATGTTCATCTCACGTCAAAGTTACTAAAACAACCTGTGGAGATTAGACATTGCTGTTCTCCTGCTATTATCCTGTAATTTCCACATTCCTCAGATATAACAAAATTTACACAACCACACGATAAGCTGGTGCTGAAACTCATAGCAATACGTTGAACCGCAAAATTATGTTTTTTGGAAGGAAAGTTTTGTAGGAACTGCTGTTGACTATTGAACCAGGAACAACTGGCTGCATACCATGAAGCGTCTTCAGAAAAGGCTTATATCACATTAAAAATGAATTTTCACTCAGCCTGTTTTTATCTCAATACTATGTGCTGTTGAGGCACATCAGTAAGGGAAGAACTTTGATTTTACAAATATTTATAGATATTTCAGAGTCAAGTGTAGTAATGAAATTCCTTTTGGGTAGAAACTTTTTATGAATCTCCATCAGCCAACAGATACAACATGCCTTGAGTTAAGTGCCAAACACACTATCTAAGATGTGGTGGTGAATTCATTGATTATCCTCGGGTTGTCATTAGTCCTTACATCTGCATTAAAAAATGAGTTATAATTTGTTTGGGGAATTTTTCAGTAGTTACTAATTTTGCTGTCTTTGTTTACAAATGTTTTATGTATATTTATGCCGGATGTAGTTGCTTTGTTTTGGAAAAAAATCAATAGCTTTAATGTCAGCACATCAGTAGTGATATCTGCTAACTATTAAATGGTAGGTAAGAAAACCACGAACACACGAAAACCAAACAAGTAATGGAATAATTTTGCATTAGGAACAGAGGGAAAAATAACATGGCATATATTAGTAGGCCATTAGGCAATTAGGTATGTGGTATGTGTTCATTTAGCATGTGGGATACTGTGCCCATATGTAGTGCCTACAGACCAATCAGAACCCAGTGAAAGTAGGAAAAACTTGGGGAAAAGAGGGATTAATAGCATACGTAAGAAGGAGCAGCTCTTATGTGGGGAGAGAATACAAAATCTGGTTGTTGTGTGAGGCACTCCCATTATCTGAAAGGAAAGGACACACATGCATTTGTGCCTGAGACTCAGTCACTTATTTCAGTTGAGAATATAGCCTAAGAAACATAAAATGAATAAGTCAGTCCTTAGTGAATTATTATCCTCTGGAAGTTTTTCTGCATTTCAAAGTTAAAGATGGTATTTGCACATGGGTTTTGGTTCTTCTCTACCCTGAAATAGGATGGAAAATGATGACAGAGTAGGGCACTTTGTCTCAGACACTTTTTTTCCTTTTTTTTGAGAAGCAGAGGAGTCTCTGACTCAGAACATGTAATACAGAAAAGATCATAGGCTAAACTTCTGCTATGGCCCCCAGGAAGTCCTGCTGCAGCCTTTTGTTGTTGTTCTGTCCCGGTAACTGTCTACACTCACTCTGCATGGGTAAAAATGACAAGATGACGTGTAGAAACTGGAAAATCCAACTTCAGAAGTTCTTTCCAATTTTAGTGTTTTACCTACTCCAGCAATAGTTCCTACAGTTCGTATTGGAAATGGCTCTGCAAAAGGTTATTCTATCTTAGGAATACATTCCGTATTAAAGAACAAAACATCATATAGACAGAGCATTACAAAACATTGTGAAAATAATATGTAAAATTACTTTCAGGTCTTATTCTTCATGGATTCATTTTTGGCAGTGTAGGTTTTATTGTTGGTGGTGCCTTTCATTTGGGATTCTGTGTGCCAGGGGCTGTACGTGCATATAGTGAAATGAATGCTCCTACTGCAGAGCTCCTCCAGCCTCAGCACTGATCTAAAAAGAATAATTAAGATAGGTAATTTCCATTTCCTATCCCAGGGCAGCTATAGTAATGAAACAGTCTGAGAACGACAGTTGATTCTAAGCTTTTCTTTAAAATAAGGTTCATCAAGGCTTAGTTTGAAAGAATGTGGGGGGAACTTGTAAGAGCCAATGACAGACATGCAAAAATGGGCTGTGCTTCAGTACTGGAACGCTGTGTGCCTTGCTAACGTGTTCCATTCTTTGCATACAGCTAAGAGGAGGTGCAGGAAGCTGTTCTTCACATACCCACTGACATAGTTACTAGACACTCAGACATCCCACTGAACACAGCCATGGAGAAGATCCAGAACAAGGTGAACCTCTGTGGTCACTTCACAAGCATCACGTGAAATTTAGTAGTTTTTTGGTAGTTTAACTGTAATTTTAAAATCTTCTTCTGACCACAGCTTAATTCCTCCTTAATTTCCATTATTTTATCTAAATTTGCATTTCTTCAGCACCCCGTTTAGGCCAAGAAAGATTTGTTTGGTGGTTAATTTGAAGTGGGTGTAGGGATGTGTTAGTTGGAGGGAGAGCAGTATGTGCCACTCTCTGGGTTCCAGCCTGACCGGGACTTGAACCTTTTGTGCTTTGCTGTGTTTTTGTTTTTGATTTCAGTAAGTTTTGATGATGATGCTGTTCAGGAAACAGAGCAAAAGCCCATTGTTTTCTTAGATTATCTCCTCAGATGCACCCCTGAAGTATATTGCTTGGTCTGACTGAAGATCAACCACAAATGCTAAAGCAAATAATACTGTGGGAGCCTGAAAGTGCAGATGCCATTCAGAGTAGTCACAGACACTTTGATGTGGGCACTCACTATATTTCCTGCATTTCTTCACTCTAAACATAGTTTTGGCTTTAACTGTTTTCATCCAGTCTCTCAGGCCAGACCTCTGTGCCATTGAATGACAGTGTGTAAATGCTGTGCACCTGATGATTTGGTATGTACTGTTCCATAGCTTAGGCCACTAGTACCTAAAACAAAGGCCTGGATTTGGAAGGATCAAACTGTCAAATGCATCACTGGGGGGTTTGAAACTCTGGGATTAATTTCATTGGCTATAGAGACTGGTACTACTCAGTAATCCACACCTCCAAACTCAGAAAATTAGGTACTTGACTCTGGAGTTTAAATCTGGCATACATGTAATTTGAGCCAATGCAAAAGACTTGTTATGGCAGAGTAGCTGGGGATAAAGGAGTGGGAAATGCCTTGTTTTAAAGATATTATATTTTCGTAGTGGAGGAATTGAAAATACTTGCTTTCTGCCACACTGTACATTTTCTTCATCTGTCTGTCTACTGAGCTGGTTAAAAACGTGCTGTAAATTTATTTGTGCAGCAAACAGGATGATGTCTACAAAGTTATGAATTGCGTATGTGAACCAATTCTTGACGTGTTCTTGCCAGCACTACAGTAGCCATTAATATCTCCCATACTTTAGGTATTATTATCTCTTTTTCTCTCTCTGAAGGAATAATTTCTTTTCTTATTTCATTCACCATGAATATTTATCATCCCCATATTTGTTTGTTTCTTTTGGCAACTGTACTTCCAAGTTACACCAGCCAGATGGGTTGGGATGGTCTTTAAAAATGCTGTGCAGGATATAAGAGAACTGAAGAATCCATATCACAATAGAACATTCAAAAGACCCACAGAGCCCTCTTTTCATTTTCAATAATTTTGTCTTTCTTACCACCTACAGGAAAGCTAGAGTAAAGCTTTTGTGGAAAATGGATGGGTACTGTTCCAGTGTTTCTACTTTAGTGGTCATCATGCAAAGCTGATATGGGTACTCCTCCTTGTCCACCTTTTGCCCATAAATCTCTGTTGTGCCTGGTGTCCTGACTGCACTAATGCCTGTACAGTGCCAGTGCCAGTGTGCCCATCTGCAAAACTACCAGATCTCTATTTGGAAGCTCCAGCTATAGAGGCAGGAAAACCAAGGTTGTTGTGGGCAAATAGTAGGATTCAGGGAAGTCTAAACCTGAAAGAATTGGAAGGACCACCAGAAAAGTGTAAGAATGGCCATCAGAGTCATGCTGGCTCAAGCCCAAAAGTGTAGCAAACCTCCTTTATCACCCTGAAATCCTCTAGGAATTACCCAGAGCCAAATGTGGAAGACCTAAGGTTGGTCTGCCAAAAACTTCCACAGCATTTTTGAGTAGAATATGGCTGAAAGACGGTTTGGTGGGAATGTAGTATGTAGTAGGATGTGAAGTGAGGCAATAGCCTGGGAGACAGTCCAGTTAGAAAGAACACATACAGGCAGCAGAAGAGGACCACAGTCTATGGTGGAGGGCAAAAGTCACAAGAGAACTTGACATGTGGAAAACAATGTAGAATATAAACAAAAAAATTCATGAAGGGAGAGAGGGAAATGGGGTCACAGAGGATATTCCAGCATAAGGAGCTTGATGTAAGCCAGGGAAAACTAGAAAGTACAATTTCTGTTTTACTTTCAACCTGGTTTTCCATCAAGTGGCTTCATTGGCCAGTTTCAGTGGTTGGCTCTTACCTTCCATTGCAATAACCAGAAAAATATGGTTAATGAACAGACTATCCACAATTTTATTTGTTTCCATCATGCCCTCTCACAGTCATCTCCTCTCCGAGAAGAAGAATCCTAGTCTGTCTGGAAGCCACTTCATATATCTTCCTCATTTTTCTTTATTTGTTTTTCTGGGTCCTTTTTTGAGTGGCCTACCAAGGAGAGGAAAGGACAGATAGACTAAACTGCATTCTGTATTTAGAATATTCACTTTCATATTGTTTCCCTCTGTTCCATTCCCAGTCCTCCTTAGTTATTCAGAGGTCAATTACCACCTCTTTTAATAATGCTGAAGAAAAAATTTTGACTGAGTCAAAGCCCGAGCCCTAAAAACACAACCCATGAAAAACTGTTGCTTTGATTCTGGAGAAAATATTACGTGTTCAAAACCATACAACCATTTCATGAAAGAATGTTCTTCACAATAATTTTCTTAAAAAGGAAAAAAGAAAGGAAAAGAGCTGTCAGGGTTAATTAAATGACATTATGTCATCAGCACACAGGAAAGGTGCATAGCGACAAGGGCAAGAGAATCTGATACAGAACTCACCACATTAGTTGTCTGCTCTGTCTGTAGGAGACTTGGACAGAAATTAAAGCACCCATGTGGTAACTAATAACGAAGGATGGATTTATTAGCAGTGGAAATGGTCCTAAACTTTTAAGTTCTTAACATTTCAGGGACTGTTTAGATGTAGATTTTTTGGCTGAGGTGCGGTTTGGAACGGTTTCTAGCTTTGGCTTTTTTTCTTGTGTTTGAAGGCATTTGAATTCTATTTTGCTGTAGGCTTGATAGACATGCATATACTTCAAGGACAGGCAAAAAACATATAAGTATATATGTAGAGAGATTGTATATAATGACAATTTGATGGTAACATTAAATTTATTGTAAATATCTCAGATGATATACTTCATAATTTTTCCTGAGCAAAAAAAAAATTATAGTTAGTTTCCTTTCTCTCCAAGGAAAGACATGCAAAAAAGCAATCCCAGTAAGCATATAGTACTTCATAAAACTTTTCTAAAATTGTTTGTTTGTTTTTTTCCTTTATAAAAATCACATAAAACTTTTACAAAATCCATAATAATGCAGAGAACTTACTCTGGTTAATATTATTTATACTAAAAGTGTGTTGGCCTGTATTTTCTGGCAGTCAGTATGTCTATCCTCTTCCTCAAGTCCTTTGAACTCACACAGTTATTCTGGTCAGCCTTGTGTTAGGCAATTATCTTCTCCTGTGATGTCTTTGAAAAACTGTGTTCTGCTACTTACCCCAAAATTGCTGGAAGTCTCTCTCCCAGGAGACATGACCAAGTTGAGACTCATTGATCATCTTCTGGGATGAAGTGTCCATAACACAGCCTCTGACTGGGTCATTCCCGGATATTTAGTCTGTAACCTCAGGACCTAAATAGAAGAACCTCTTCTCTTGGACTGAAGATCTGTTAGGTAAGAAGGAGCAGAGACAGAGATTCAAATATCTATTCCCCTCAATAAGGCAGGAGAAAGGAGGGGTTGGGATGGGGAATGAGTGAACCATGGAGTCTGTTGTTTTTCTCCCATGTGGGAAGCTGCTCAACAATCAGACTTCTTTGAAGTGTGTCAAGATCACCACTCAAAGTGAAGACATTCTCAGTATCCTAAACTCTACCAGTAGATTAAAGAACCTGTACTGTGGTCCAAACAGCAAAAACGGGAAGGAGGAATAGGAACTGGACAGTCAGGGACATGTACATTTTTTTACCTGTTCATGTCTTTGAGAAAGAGAATATTGGAAGAAAGCAATTTTGTTTTCTTCCCTTCAGAAAGGTGACTATGATTAGAAATGCCCATGTGGACAGAGGTAAAAGGGTGTCCATTACTCCTCATTTCTTCATTATCTTCCCGCCCAGTAACCAAATTTCCTCATTTCTTTTCACCAACCTCAAAATTCTCTTCCGTTCAACCCGCAATCCATCTTAAAATCACCTCCTAGACGTCCCATTCTTCCCTATATAGAAACCTCCTCTGAATATGCAGCCTTGCACCCAGATACCACCTTGGCAGACACCGTAGTCCTCTTGTGTGTACCCATGGCTAGTTTTTCTCCTGTTCCATAAGCTGAACACAAGTTGCACATATATCAAAACCAAACTCAGAAAAAAAGAGATGGCAACAGGAACATGTGCAGAATAAAATGCATGTGCTGTAGCTTAGTGTTGTGAAAAATGTCTTCCTCCTCATGGGGCTCAACTCTGAGTTCAAACATCTGCTAGGCTACTTAGCTCTTTAGTGGACACTGCATCATTGCTTTACCCAAAAGAATATCTTAGCATGAAAACAGGGTTATCTTACAGTGATATTTGCTCAATATTTCTACCTCCTTTCTGGCAGTCTGCAGCCTAGGCACTTTTTAATTAGAGGTTATGTCTGTATCCTCCTGTTTAATCCTCATGGATTTCCATTAATTTGTTTATTTATATTTTAAAGCTTTTTGATATTTTGACTTCTACAGCATGTGGCAGGAGGGAGTTCCACAGTTTTTCCTAAGCAAGAAGACCACTTCAGTAGGAAGTACAAGCTTGACCTCCATCATGACACTAGAACCAGGACTGCAATGAATGTATGAGGGAAGCCAAGTTCAGTTTTATCAATTTGTGGTCCAAGCCATAGATTATGAAACCAAACTCAAGGGATACAGAGGTAGTAAGTGCCAGACTATCTGGAGAGACTCAGGTCATCACCTTTCATTAAAAAAATTACCCTGTGCCTTAGCAATATTTGTCGTGCTGTCTCCCAGCTACACTCAGCTGACTCCAAAAGCTAGTTGTTAAAGGAAAGCAAATATTTTTTTTTCCAAAAATAGTGAGATTGGGAAAAGGAAATGTCACCTCAATGCATGGCTCAAAAAGCTTCTCTCCTGGTGGGGTAACACAACCATGCAGCCACATAGTTGCTTCTTATACGGTGGTTAAAAAGTGGCTTTTGTCAGCGACTTGGAAAATGTAACCACCTTACCAAGCACCGGTGAAGCTAATAAAAAGTTAGAGGAGTGGGTTGCTCTGGAATTCCTCAAAAATCCCTTCAAATATTTGTATTATTGCGTTTCAGCTGGATTCCTTTTAAAGTTCCCTGCTTGACTGCTCAGAGCATTTCTGTTCTCTAGCCCCTCAAATAACAGTCCAGATAGAAACTCAGTTCCTGAAAGTTTTTTTCTTCTTTTCTGAGGGAAAATGTGAAGACAAACAACTGCCTAGGATAAGCTGTTTCTTATCTTCATCTTGTAAAACTCCTCCAGGAAAGCTAATTACAACGTGTAAGACAGGGCAAAGAAGCACCAGAAAAGGAAAGGAAAAAGAGGGCTTGAAACCCACAAGCAGTCAGAGAAAAGTCCTGGCCTTTATAGTTCCCGTCAACAGTAGGAGAAGCCTGGAAAAGGTTGTACAGTGAAATCTGTGGCCCTGTGATTCATTACTTTGAGGGAAGGTTTAACATAGCACAGGAGGCTGAGCAGCCCCAGCAGTTCTGTGCCTGGAGCAGAGCTGCTTGGCTGTTGGACGGCGCTCCAGGATCACAATCTTTCCCAGGCAGCAGACCTGAGCTTCAAGTACCTAGACTTTTCTGAAAAAAACCCCAGCCAAACAAACCAAACCACAAAACCCAATCCCCACTGACAGGGTTGCAACCTCCCTGCTGCACCAACACTCTGGCATGGCTCCCAGAGCTGGGGTCCATGTGACAGCATTTGGGAATCATGGCATCGAGGGACAGCAGAAGGCTACTAATAAAATAAAAAGCGGGTTTATTGCGAGTGCTGTCAGCAATATGGTGGTAACAGCAATACATGTTTGTGGACCTTCCTCCAGGATATTTTTGTCTGGTGTGAGTAGCTTTGTGTTGTTTCCTGGCTGGAAATTAGGTGAAGTGCAATTGCATTATGGTGTTATTTTCATCTGAATCTTTGAAACCTCAGGTGGTATGATATATTTCTACCAGGAGATAAAGGGTAGTGATTTTCAAAAATCATCTTGCTGTGAGGGTAAGTCTGGAAGAAATCACCCTGAGTCACACTTGGGTGCTTGAGAGCTCTCAGACTGGGGACCTCACTAGAGAGGGTAGAGGGTAGAATTCAACGTGCAGATTCCCAGGCAAAATCAATCAACATCTTTCCCTTGTATCACAAGATTTCCCCCCCAGATTTACAGCATGTTTATTTTAAAACAAGATATTGAAAAAACATTTTCCCTTTTACTTATGTGTGAGGATCCTAGTCCCAGGTTTTCCCTTTCTCCTTCAAGTGCTGCTGATGAGCCAGACAGCTGAAGTAGGAGGTGTGAGCTTGGGCAAACCATTAATATTGTGGTGCTTCTGTTTTCCCTCTTGTATGAAAAGACCATAGCAACTCTTACCTAGTTAACAGTACATTGAGAGGATTATTATTTTCCAAGGACTGGTGATCTTGGTCACTGTCTGCTGAATCAGTAACAAGCCTTCCTCATCTTTTTGTGCTTTTCTGTTTGTTCTGGTTTTGTTTCTCTTTTTTTTTTTAAATTTTTTCCCTTTATTCAAGCCCGTTCAAGTTCCTGCAGTACTTTGTAGCCGTCTTTTACTTTTCAGCTTTAAAATTTTCCATTTTAGCTCATCATTTTTAGTCTCCATTTCAGCCCCTACTCAGTCAGAATGTGCAGTCTCCTCCAGTTCCACAGGCTCTGTACCTTGTCCATTTACTCCCACTGTGGAGCTTGTCAGATTGCTTTGAGAAACACCCAGCCCCAGAGATGGTGCAGCAGAGCCCCTTCCCCAGCCCAGCAGTAACATCCGCAAAGAATTCCCCTCTGCTAGTGAGCCATGGTGACCTCTCCTTCCTGAAGCCATGCTGGCTATTTTCTGTTAATCTGCTCTTTTCCAAATGTTCTCCCTTTTGACTCTTAAAAGAGTTTCAAAGGCTTTTGCTCACAACTCATGTCAAACTGACTAGTGTGTAGTTTCCTACTATGTCTCTACAGGTTCACTTTTAAAGTTATGCCATTACACATTAGTCATCCTTTTTCCTCAGAGACCACTCCTGAACTCAGTAAACTTATGAAAACATCTACCAAAGTCTGTCCAGTTCCTACTGTTATTCCCTTCAGTATTCTCTGATGGCCACAGCAGCAGAGTCCCAAACCCTGGTCCTGTGGAAGGTCCCCAGGCACATGTCTCATCTTTGGTACAGCCCTGGAGTTCAAAGTGTACATCTAGAGGTGCCAGAGGAGTTATTCTGGCTTTGCACAACTGTTAGTGACCCCAAGGACTGTTCAGAGAGCATTTGAAGTACAGTTTCTGGTATTATGAACACAGCAGCCTCCAGAGAGGTGCTGTAATTTACTCTCGGTCTCTTGTATCTTCAACTACATCACAAAGCAATAGCTAAACATCAGTTCCTTATCAGGACTCCAATGTTGCTTTTTATGTTCAAGTAATTAATTTACCATCTTCTCTTGTAATTATTTACATCCATGACAATTTGAATTCTGCCCTTTGGTGACATCAAAAGGAGGAAAAACATCATTGTCACCCGAGATCTTTGTCAGGTTGTTTGATTTGTCTACTTCTGCAATTTCCTATAGCCTGTTCTCACATTCACTATGTATTGCCTGAGTTTATTACATGTGTTTTTGGAAGAATCACCATTCCTATATTATGCCTTTTGCTACTGAGATGTTCTCTTGCCCTTCATTCAAATGGACTTGCCACATGGGATTTCCATATCAACATTATTTCTTATCTCGGTATTTATACTTCTGCTTTTACAAATAAATATTTATAGTCTACAAGATATTTTCCCCTGGTATTTTCAAATATAAATTAATTTAACAGATGAACCTATGGAGCAATAAGGGGGTATAAATACAATTGTAAAAGTTATAGTAATGGATGAGGTTTGGAAATATGCATTTTAAATTTGGGATCAGTGGCAGAAAGGAAGAAAAGCAAAATGTCCTACTATCGAGATTGATAATGAAAAATTACTTTGAATGTGAGTTTTTTTATTGAAGGGTTAACAAGGATGCATAAGGGATGTTAAAAGAAACTCATTTTCCATCTATACTGCAATAACTTCTTTTCATTGCTTAGCACAGATAAAAAATCTTGACATAATTCCTTACAGTTCTCAGGACTTGAAAATATTTTCCAGACTAGCATAGTCTTGGGCATCTTGCATCTGCCTTCATGGAACTCGGTGGATGTTTACGTGTCTTACCTGTAACCTGTCCCAGCACCACTTATAGAGGAATACATTTGGAAATTATTTCTGCTCTGTCACTCTGTTTATCTTTTACAAAGCCAGCAGTGATTGCATGGCCTTTGAGTACTTTCACTATTTTTGGATACATTTCTGTACTGCTAGGTGGTTGGGGAAGGTAGGATGTTTGTCTTTTTTTGCTTCTGTTTTTGGTAAAAGTCAGTTTGAGTTCAAGGCCAGACAGAACATGTTCTTGGAAGAAAAACCAGTGAAGATTATTAAATACACAAGCACCATATCCTAATCAAGAGCTCCCAAACTGAAAACTGTTGAAGAGTGGGACATTTCTAAGGGGAAATTTCAAATATGCCTGTCATTCTTTGTCTTCTTTAGGCATCCATTCAACTACCACAGGTGGAGAAAGCATAATGTGTTCAATGGCCCTTTACTGTGATACATAATGCCTTACTGTCATTTCTTTTAATGCAAATTTTTTTTGACAACACCAAATGGATTTGTGTTTACCTGGTTACTGCTCCCCCAAGAGCAGAGCAATTCAGGTGCTTGGCAACACTGTAGGTGTGTCCAGAGACATTCAGGGCATTTTGACAGGGTGGTAAAACGTAATGAAAATCTTCCTTTGTAAATCAGAGCCCAAGAAGATGATTTACAAGAGACTTGTGCCTTTCTGGGGAGGTGGTAAGAGGCCAGGTGGGTCACCCACTGGTGCCGATGATGATGTGTCTGTTTAGGCACCCAGATCTCACCTAAAGGCTTTCAGTGTAGTCAAGAAAAATATGTACCCTAAAAGGTGGGATTTACCCAGGGTGTCTTAGATATGCACCTCCAGATGGAGTAACTCACCCAGATCATGTGTCTGCCTCTTGGTGTTAGAGGGATTAGAGCGCTCCCGGATAACTACCTAGAGATGCAAAGCTGTGAGACCAGAGTGCCACACACCATTTCTTTTGCCTCCTATCTTCTATCAGGGTCGACTCTGTTAAGAAAAGACAAAGAAACAAGCATCTGACTCTCAGGCCAGACTCATATGTTGCCTCCCTGACATAGCAGTCCCAGCTGGTCGCTCTAACCCCACTCTGGCTGGCCAGATATGTGACCATTTCTTCCAGTTAAAATGTGTGGGTGTGAAATCTCACCAGGCAGCACTAGTCAACAGAAAATGCTTGTTTTGGCAGCATATATTATCAATATACTCACTGAATCTTTCCCAAAAACATTGAATTGGAGCTCTGCTCTAGGTTCCTGTTTGCAATGGTATCTGTACCTATTTATTAAGCTGACTTCTTCATTGTCAGTATATATATATATATATATATATACATTCAGAAGAGATTTTTTCTTATTATTTTCAGCAGCTGAATAGAGACAAACAATAGAACAGAGACCTTAAAGAACTTTTAATGCACTGCACGCTACCTGCAGCCACCTCTTCAATAAAAGTGGGATCTGCTTCTGGATTGTATCCTTATGTGGAGTTCCAGTTTCCAAATCCTCCTTTCAGAGACTCCCTGAACCTGGGATGGTCACATTTTTTGCTGCTAACCCTTCCAAATTCACCATCTGGCACTTCTCAGTGGTGGAGAGTCAAGATAGTTGTCAGCAGCAATGCAAATCACTGTTGTTTTGTTAAACTAAACTACAGTACATCCCCTCCTTTTTTTTTCCTTTCTTTTCTCTTTCTTCCAGAGGGTATAAATAATAATGTTTAAAAATGAATAAACACACACGCAAAGACATATAATATCTCAGTCACATTCCAAAGTCCTTGCTCAGGTTTTTCATTCATTTACAATGCCAATAAAACTCCAACTGAGGTGAATATGATTTTGATAGACTAAAAATTAAGTCAAATTTGCAAGAGAAATTTGGCAGAAATTTGCAACAGCAGCATTGGCAATCCAACTCAAAATGCTTATTAAAAGGAAAGCTGAACTGCCATTTGTGGCTTGGAAAAAAAAATCCGTTTTGAGGACTTGGCTTTTTTCCTCCCGTCACTGCTTCCTTTCTCAGTAGCAGCATAATCATTAGCACTTACAGATAAAGTTCTGAATATCTGGTCACACCCTCTACCTTTCACAGCAACGATGAGAAATACACCTCTGGCCAACTAGTAAGTTCTCTAGCATCAGACAGACAGGGAGGCCAATGGATATCTTTGCTTTCGGTCACTTTGGTCAGTGAGAGGGCCGGTTCATTCACTGGTTTGGTCAAACAGCAACCATTCCGAATACCACGTTTACAAACTGCCTTGCAAAAAGAAAGGTTCTTCAGGAAAATCTGTTGAGGATAGGCTCATAGTGGAAGTTGTATTTAACACCTGTGGGTTCCTGCTGCCTGTGACACTGTGAATTAGCTTGATGAGGCACTGCAGAGTGCTGGGGCTACCACCCTTTGTCCCCTGGGACTGCCACTGTTCGAAGTTTTGATCTCCTCCTACCTAACAGGCAGATGAGATTGTTTTCTCAGATACAAACCTTTGTTAATTATTAGCAGAGATATTTTTTAAAAATTAAATAACAAAATGTAATCTTGGAGAATTGTGCACTGCCACAGAAGCAGTTAAGGATCTTTCTGGAGATCTTTGAAATTTCCTGTTAGTGGGATTTCCACGCTGATACAATCTAACACTTTTTGAGGACTGTGTACTTCTGTTCTGCTAGGATATCAAAATTATCAGTCTCTTGATTATAATATTCATGATACTCAAGCAGACCAGAAAGAGCACTAAAATGTAATTTAATTTAACCATTTCTCCTTTCGTATTTCCAAAGTTGCTGATACAATACCCTGGTGCAGTATATCCTCTCATTATCTCTCCATTTTGCCTTCACATACTGCTCTCTGCATAGTTTTCCCTTTTCCACTTTTTTCAGACCCGTGGGTCTCATTCTGACCGAAGGTCTACCACTATAAATTCAAAGTACTGCCACTTGTTTACCATTACATGTTTGCACTGATACAAATCACAGCAGCCTCTGACTCTTGGCATGGCTTATATTCTTCCTGGTGACTTCTCTGTTATGATCTCGCTGTGCCCCGCGTGTGACTGATTGCTGCAGCTCACTCCTGCCAGGTCCTCAGGTTCCCCCACCCAAATCATCCTCTGATGACATTCCTGCTAACGAAGGGTATATGCTGCACACTGCCTTCCTCCTGCGCCTCTGCCCCATCTTCCCTTTATCCCTCAAAGGGAAACATCAAGAAGGAATACAGTAAAAACCATGGGAGACACAGGGAAGAGGAGAGAGCCTGAGGTTCAACAGCTCCAAACTAATCTGTCAACAAAATCTCATTACGCTAATATATGGTAAGTCTCTCATTGTACTACCAAGGCAAGCCCATCCTTGCCCCACATTGTTTTGCTACCAGAACTTTTTCCGTGATCCCACCACCTCCTTCCTAATGCTGGACGGTCACAGCCTTTCCCTGTCCGCTTGGGGAGAGGTAGGGGGCCAGAGGGGCCCAGAATGCCCATACCTAACTAGTGGGTTTGTGGCTCTAGACAGAGGACAGGAGTGAAATGAGTTAATGTGGCAGTTTTTAGAGCTGAGTATGATGCACGTTGTTGCTCTCAGCTTTTGTTCATGCAGTTCTTAGTGCTGAGTAATACCTCACTTTTGTATCACTGCGGCTACACATTTAGCAGCTGCCTTTGCAGCTTCAGACCGCAAGATACAGACTGACTGACAACCAGTAAAGAGAGGATCCAGCTTCTTTTCAGTAGCATAGTATCTTTGGCACCAAATGTGTTTTCTATTTCACATTGTCACACATCATATTCAAAATGAGTGCCAGGCTCTGTGAAAGAAAAAGTTTTCTGTTTTGCACAAGAAGATCCTGAATGTAACAGGAAAACTTTCCCAGCCTGGAAGGAGCCCCGGTGATTGCTCTGTGAGGCCAAAAGGGAAAGTGTAAACCTGATGAGCTAAGGGGTTTCTCCCTTTGTCTTCAAGTCGAACCGACTCTCTGATATCTGATAGTGGATTTTTTTCACTTAGCAAAACCCATGGGTAGCAGAGAGCAAGCACTTTTAAACATGGTATATTTTTCTAATTTAATTAAAAATTAAAAAAAAAAATTCAAACATTAGTGAACCTCAAAAAGCAGTGAGCTGAACAACTTTTAAAATGGCTTATCATGCTCACAAGCTAAATGACCTTTGTGGAGGAAGCCAAGAAATTGATGAAAATAGCTATTTAGTTTTGTGTTCAGTGTGAGCATCTATTCAAAACCTGCTAAAGAGAAGACACACTGTCTGATCCAGTCATTGAATACAAGAATTTATTAAACTTTTATTTCTTGGGTTATGCATCCATGAAATACATGAATGCACTATTCAGTTGAAGGTTTATGAATTTGGTCTATGAAAGGGCTAATGATTTTTGAATCTTACATTATCTAATGGTTAAAGCTAATCCAGAATGTTGCTGAATATGTCTGAAGCCACAAGTAAAGTTGTTTTTATGTCTGGCCTTTTTGGGAAGGTAGACTGTCTTGTTTTTTTAGACTAAACTAGATAGAAAAACCTGTTTTCACATATGAGATTTGGACAGATGTTTTTCGGTTTTCTTTTACTGTTGTTGTCTTAGGTTTCATACAGATTTAAAAAAAAAAAACCAAACCAAACCGAAAAAACAACAACTCTGACTGAATCCTGCACTACAAACAAAGGGTCCTAAAGGATGCAGAGTGATACACTGTGAGTTATTGTTCCCTGTAATTTATAAATATGGTATTCTTACTGTCTCAACTATGAAGATATTGTGTTAATGTATTTTAAGAAGATTGCCACATGAGCTGTATGTGTATCCACATAAATATTATTTGACTTTTAATGCAAGGGTATGGAAAAGCTAAGATGCCGCTGAGATAAGACGTCAGTGTTGTACCTGGAAGAAACTTCTGCAGACCAAACTTGGCCCAGTTTCCAGTTTTATTGAAACCAGATGCCTTTTCAGCATTTAGCTCCAAAATCTGTGGTGCTTTGTCCAATCTGTGACCCCCGGGAACTGCCATCACCCAAGACACACCATGGGAAAGTGTCCCAGGGGCTGCTACCACAGTGGTGCAGAAATGACGGGCTTGGTGCAAAAGTCTTGCTTTTTGTGTAATTTGTAAGAGCATTTAATTCCATGGGAGATTTCTCTGCAGGAGATAGCAACTGTAGTCTCTCTGGACGTCGGAGGATGTGTCTGGACAGATGTTTGGAGACAGATTAGCATGAAGCCATTTGCAGTTCCGTTAAGACACCTTGCAAGACCCAGGGCTGAAGATACACAGGGCTCGGGAGGAATCCCTGTGGCGCCAGAGCTTCCCTCCCACCTCTGCAAAGGGTATCCCAGGGCAGGGGAAGGCACTGGCCTGACTTGGCTTCTCCCAGCTGCCATATGGTTCCTCAATGACTATGTCCAGCTGCCACAAATTAAGGCTGTCCCTTGGCCTCAGACTGCTGGAGGCTACCCTGGAACTGGGCAAGGAATCAAAGGAGCGCATCCGACTGACGCCCCAACTGTACTCTGCCGTGGCAACTGCTGAAGTCCCTGTATTTAGCTTGGGATGTGCATATTTGTATGCAACAGAGCTGTCCAGTCCAGCAGTACTTTCGAGGCTGAAAAAAACTTTGGTTAACTTTTTCCCCCCCTCTTAATCTGTTCCAATTTTACATCCCCACCCCTGTCTCCATCTCCAGAAACAGGTAACTTCACTTACTGCAGAAAGCTGTTCTTGAGGTGTGCTGGTTTGCCAATGGAAACTTTAACAAAACTGTTTTCTCTCATGGGATTTTTTTCTCAGGGTTTAGCCCTTTTGGTTTTTGCTGGTTTTGGTTTTTTCCTCCTTGTGAGTAATGACACAACTACTCATAGGTTTCACATGAGAGAAAGCTGCTGTGTAATGGCCTCGTTTTGAAGGTACAAGGAATGAGATAATTGGTATGTAAGTTATAGTGGTTGTCATGTCTGTAAGATTGAACGGATCCTACACCTACACTAATACAAATATAATGAGGCAAAGGGGTAAAATTCCTTGTAAGAGATGTGTAATTATCACAGAAAAACTAGGATTTAGGGAAAAGAAGACTTGTTTAAAGGAAAATTGTGATGGTGTATGGCCCGAAAGCAATCTGCAACATGAGATCAGGGCATAGGGCTGCATCCTGGCTTCCTTTCAGTGGGCATAGTCCCAGTTATTGGAAGGAAACACTGTTGAAATCAAGTATCAAACTTTCTGGATCCTTATCCCATTTTGCCTTCTGTATAGTAGTATAGAGGACCACAGGGTTCTAGCTCAAGTATCTAGGGTTTTGTATACTGTACTTCATCAAAAGGAATCATTTAAAAGGGAAGTAATATGATGCATAGCTTGAGACACCAAGGCTAGCAAGATAAAAGTTTAGATGTGTTTATTTACGTTTAAGATACTGTCTGCAAGACAGGAGAGAAATAGTCCACAAAACTTGGGAAAATGCTGAGTATTTCAGTCACAAAGTTGAACACATTATGATTTTCAGCATTCAGACTATATTAATGCATTTTTCTACATCTAAAACACCTCAAGTCTTCCCCCCCCAGCAAAAAAAAAAGAAAAGAAAGAAAACCCAACATATTTTACCCTTTCCCTATCCAATGCTATAACACTAAAGTGAATTTCACCCCTATTGGTCAAAATTTCCATTTCTAAAAGTGCTTCTTTATCTTCTTATTTGTTCTGCTTCCCCTGGCTGAGTTGCTCTGAAGGGAGGAAAAAAAAAATCCTTTTTATGGGTTACATTACTTATGCAGCAGGCATGAAACTGCAAACACCTGGTAGAGTTTCCCTTGTGTGAGCTGCAGCCTACCTCAGAGTACTTTGCAAACATCTGAAACTCATTCTGTGGATCTCAAAGGCCCTCTCCATCACTGATTGAATATTTTTATGAGATTCATTATGGAACAGCTGTGATTGATACCGGTGATCACACAATAGAGGCTATTAATGTTTGAGATGTGGTCACTGTCATCCAGAAGAATAATTATTAAATTAAGGTAAATACAACATGTATCCCGATTCCACACGCATTACGCCTGTTTTTGGCAGGGAACATCTGGATGAGGTGATGCTCGCTGTAGGCATGGGGATGGTTGGAGTATTGGCTCACAAGGATGTTAATTTTGGCTAGTGAACTGAGAAGTAAAATATCTGAAAGAATTGCAAAATTAATATCAGATTTAAAATAGCTAAATAAGAACTGAATGGACAACAAAGTATTCTGTGACTGTGAATCTGCCTTTCTGTGCATTTCCTGAAATATTTTGTCTTTGTTATCAGGAAACCCCCAAATTTTTCCCATGCCAAGCACTCTGTGGGATCTGTGTTACCACCTTATACTTGAAAACCCCATGCCACTGTCACTGTGGAAAATAATAGTATTTTTTGGGTACAACATGAGTGTCTCTTTCAAGAGCCTCAGACACAGACACAGTATAAGTACCTGTAGAATTTTTTTGTGTGTCTTTGTGTGTTTATTTGCACACACCTATGCATATGTAGCGCTGTGTGTAGGGTGTGCAGATGAGCATGTGTGTGTGTACCTCAGAACCTCTGTTAAGTGAGTAACACTGTCAGACAAGGGCAACATCTAAGAAGACGATTTTCACGCGAGGGGAATCAGCAAGCAATCTACTTCATAGCTTAAAAATAATCTCTGGGATCTGGAACACAGCCACTAGCAGCCGAATGGTGCTAGACATAACACCAGCTTAATGTGAGGGGTACTTTTCGGCAGTAGCACCCTCTGAAGGAGTCCATAGAAATGTATATTGAAAAGAAGAGAAAACAAACTGATTTTTTTTCCTTGCTGGATTGCACCTTCAGTAGTTCTTGATATTTCGTCTCAGTACTCAGTAAGTATTATAGTTTGCAATGGGTTTGTCACATGCTGTTTAAACTAATTAATTGATCACAAACTGGCTCTGTATTAGGGATCTAAAAATCACCACTGTAATGAACTTTATTGCTGCTGCTTGTATCATATTTCATGGTATTGCCCATTTAAAAGAAAACCGTCCAGATTGTTTCATCTCAATAGAATTATGTTGTTTTATACCTGGTGGATTCTATGCATAGGACAGAGAACAGAAATTGTGGGGTTTTTTGACTGCTTGATCCTTTGTCGATAGTTTTCCTACACTCTTTTTTCTGTCCTATCAAGTGGATAGCATTAAAAGACTAAGACATATACTCAGAAATTATTAAAAAGGGCATGCATCTACCTTTATGCAGATTTTTATAGGCAGACTCTGTTTTTTTTCGTTTCCTACATTTTTTTTTCTTTAAATCCAGTGACAATAAGATCTGCAGTTATAAAAACACCCAGTGTTTTATTTATACTAATATCTTGCTAAGAAATGACAAATCAAATAGAGGGTTTATTGTTTCTAAAAGTGGCCAAATTCTTCTTTCAGTTATACCTGTGTGACTGTATTGAATTCAGAGCTGCTCACTGGTAGAGACAAAAATTTAGCTCATATTTTATAAATGAATGAAGTATTTTACCAGGTTCTCCTTTCCTTCCTGTGTGAGTCAATTACACAATACATTCAGAGACTTGCTCCAGCTGGGGCTTTACACAGTAATCTGCAGTACTCATATGCCAATCTCAAGTTTATATTAGAAAGAATCTTTAAACAGTTTTAAGTTCAACAAAACAGAAATTCAGGGTTCTATGTCAGAGAATTAATCTTTTTCCAGATCTAACAGAATCTGGTCATCATATATGATCTCAGTTTATGCAGCTGAAAATTGTATTTCTTTAAAGTGCAATTATGCTTACATTTTACATTTGGCTAAATTATATCTCTTCTCTGCAAGCTACAGTACTAGAGGTGACTACAAATCAACATATGGGTTTGCTCTAATGCAGAGAAAGCCCAATTATGGCAAGGCTGAGTGGTTATTTGACATTTATATGAAGTACAGATATCCTAAGGTATGGAAAATTATCATTATTTTCAGATGGGAAATACCTGGCAGACTATTGAACCCTGTCTGTGAGAACCTTTGTTGCACAATGAAACACTCAAGTTTTACATTGTTTTCAAACATGAGTGTTGGAAAAAAAATTCAGGGAGAAAAAGCCTTGGCATGCTACTTCTGTGTGTTTTTTAAAGACAACCACATTTTTTTTCTGTGCATTCTACAATGCTTTTAATTTGAAAGATCCTTTTATATAGGTGATTGCATCCATCAGCGTTTGAATTTCAGTGGTAAGACCCCAGTCACCTTAGCAAATATACTTGTGCAAGGTTGTGAGGTTAATATCCAAAATAGTCCTTCTAAGCTTTATCGTCTCCAAAGCTTTTCTAATAACCTAGAATTATGTGGTCGTAAATGGAGGATGGATAGGGTGTCTTCTATTGCACTTTTCTGCTGGTGCCTTGGAGGAGCTGAATTGCTGCTGAAAGAAGCCCAGAGGAATGTTGTCTCTTACCACAAGTGTTTGGGAGCTGTCGGCAGCCAGCCGAGCACAGTTTCCAGCTTACAAAGGAGTCATCCACCCACTGGAAATTCTGGTGTTAGCATCTTCTGTGTTTTGAGGTATAAACTGAAGTACCTTGCTTTTCAAAGTTCTCAGCCTCGCAAAACACAGTTGTTCTTGTTCAATGAAGTCCTAATGAAGGCAGTAGAAGTTGGCCGGCCAAACCCAGAGGTCCAGCTCTGGAGGTCTCTGGTTTTCTTGGGTGTTGTCCTTTGATTCAAGTCCTGTTAATACCACTTGGACTCTGTGTTGTAGTTGACTTTGGGAAGTTGTGAGTGTGTTAGAAATACAAGCTGTGTGGATAGAAGAGATTTGAGAGAGGGGGCCAACATTCTGTACCTAAAGAGCACAGTCTGAGAGTCAGCGAGCAGTGCTGTGGTCCCTGGGTACTTTAGAGCCACTGATGTCCCATGTTGCCTTTCCAGCACTTCTGTGTCCTAGGACAACTCCACACCACCAGATAAGGAAAGTGATATTGCCTCTGCATTTTTCAGTCATACTTCACCGGAAATCCATGTTGTGCTTCCAAAGCCTCCAGATCTGAGTGTGTGTGTTTTTTCTAACATAATCACATTTACAAGATGATTTCTTAAACCACCTGAGATGAGATCATATCCACACCAAATGAACAGGGAGAACTTGCTTTTTATCATAGCAACCAGCTGCTTGAAAAAAGTTCTCTGTCAGTCATCCTTTCAAAAATCCTACATGATCTCATACATTTGTGCCCCTTTTACTTAGCTGTGTGCTCTTTTAACGTTTCATTCATTTTTATCTTATAGTATATGATTCAAAGGGAAACGCAGCACAGAGGGGCTGCAGATTACCTAGAAAGGCCTGATGGTATGCACTGCACTGTGCCTCAGAGGGTCACGTTGAGTTTGAAGTGAGATTCGCACTTCTCAGGGCAGAGATGGAAATCCAGTTACAGTCAAACCTCTTCATTCCAATGGGCCTAAGATAAGGATGCCCAGAGTTAAGCATGAAAATCTGCTTTATCCAAAGCTTGAACTTAAGAAAAGATAACTCAGAGAAAAGGGGAGTTCATACCAGAACATATGAATATTTTTATCATATCAGTCTGGATTTTTGCTCTCATTTTCTGTCTTTTTCTAATTCTAAGGCAGAGAGCTATTCTGCTTCCATATGTGTATTTACTGTGTCTTACAGCACAGGAGTGTTCTCAGTGCTGTAAGTAAACACCCCTCAACCAGTAGAACATCCCCATACCTCTTCTGAAAACCTGAAATCTCAACGTAAAACCAGTCTTGGTGACCTCTCTCCATCCCATGTTTAGAGGGATGAATATTGGTGGTATTTTTTTCTTGGCAGTGATCCGCCAGCTTTTTTAAAAATCAGAAGAGGGTGTGTCTATATAAATAGAGCTTTTTTCTTAAATTTGATAGTACACTGGTGTTCAGAGGACTGAGTTATATCTTAGATATAATTCCTCTCAAGCTCTTCCTACTTGGCCTGTATTCTAAAAGCCATGATATAGCATAGAAGTAGACAGAAAATGTATGTGAATGGGTACATGCACAAATATGTGATATTGTATGCACTGCACTATGTTTAACACTGGAATTTAAGACGTTGGTTTGCCTGTCTGTTATTCTAGTCTTCTGCTAGTGTCACTCCACTGTGATGCTTTACAATTCAGAGAAGCATCCATTATTTATTTTTATTCCCCCAGGTGACATGAGGCCCCAGGCTTTATTTAATACATATCATCAGGCCCTGCAGTGAGTACAGAATTGTTAATTTCCTTGTAGGCTCACTTGTGAGCTGTTATGAGAGCAAGAGTTGGGTGAACATTTTAAAAATGGTGAGATTGATATCTGAAATATGAGATGCAGTGGGACTGTTGTCGCAATTTTACAGATGAGGAAAGGAGAACTGGGATAAAAAATAAAAAGTCAATCAAAGGTATCTGGTAATTTGGGACAGTGAGCTTCGGGAGGACTTGGCAACTTTATACAATTTGAATATTTAATGCTTAGCTCTGGTTTGTTTTATTTTCTTCTGTGGAGGGTCAGACCTCCACCCACATGATCTGAGTGCAGACTTAGTCACATCCCACTTAGGTGCTCACCATGACTACTTAGGCTGGTAGCATTTCTGGCATCCTTGTCTGGACTTTGCAGGTAACTTAGAGACAGATAAGATCATGAAAGGAGGGATTCATCAGGGCTGTGTTAAGTGTCCACCTTAGGAAGAGGTGAAGGATGTACTGCAAGTATGTGTTTTTCTCCATGGGCTATGAAGGGAGTAAGGGGCAGTAGTTCAAGGCTGAGGCCGCAGGTCAGCTGAGGTGAACTCCTCTCAGGGGCTGAATGTTAGCAATGTCAAAATTAAAACTCCAGTTCTTTCTATATAGTTTTTTGATTATCACATTAGATACAGGTAGCAGTGTTGTATTACAAACAGAGTTTGGTATAAAAAATATGTATCCATTTATCACATATTCATTAGATATGTATACATATACACACAGATTTTGCAGCCATCCACATGTTTTTTATGTATGGACATTGAAACATGAAGGCATTTCTGAGAAATTGAAGGGCAACTAATGTAGAGCCGAACTATACTGCTCTTAAATTGAAATTTAGATGTTCTTCAAAAGGATTTTATATGGAACAGGTAGAGTTTCATGTTAACCATTTGGGAAAACACTGCAAAGATCTTTATTACTGGATATAAACCTAGGAATGTCTGCACAGCAATAGGATGGGTACATTTATGTATTGCTTTGTACAAGTATTTTTAGTGCCTTTGCACTCAGTACTAGTGGTGTTGCCTTTTATATGTCAGATGTGAAATTTAATTCTACTCCTTCTCCCTTGATTTACTTTACAACAACAAAAGTTTTACTCAAATGATTGCCTACATGGCTTGCAGACAACTAGTTGAGCAACTTACAAGAAGGTTATCTGGTTTCTTGATGGGCATGTACTGCTCTCCATGTCCAGAGGTCCAAGAAGCCCTTGATTTTATTTTTCCAGCAACACAAGCAGAGGAAGTGCTAATCAGTAGTATTCTGTTGTCGTTTACTTTCTGCAGTAGGCTTCATTGCGTTCCTTGACCTTGTGAATTTTAAATCTCGTATACTTGCAGGCAATAGAAACACAGCTATTGCTGCACTGTCCATGGCATTGTGGCTTGGTTTCTCCTTCTCCCGCTCCTCTTCTTCTCGCTAACCCATCATCTTGCTGAGTGGGCTAATTTGTCTTATACTGCTCTCCCAGTTAGTCTGTGAACTGGGAGTGGAAATGGTCGCACTGACGTGCGTCAAGAGCAATCCCAGTGACTGTTAACAGCAGATAGGTAAAATTTAAAGGGAAGTAAACATGTAGCTGTATTCTCAGCAACTACCTTCCTCCATGCCAATCCAGGTGCTATCTTTGAGTCTACTATGCTTCGGTTTCTGACTCCTATTCATTTCCAAATTATTTCCATCAGGCTTAGACATAGGATTTATTCCAGCTCCACCCTTTGTTAAGCCTTTTAAAGAAAATTAAGGAGCATGACTTCCAGAAAGGTATTTCATACCATTTTTTCAGAGGGTTTACTAGTGTTGTGTCTACAATCTGGTTTGTTTGATTCAGAATAATTTGAAGGAATATGGTGAAGCCTCTTCAGTCAATGCTGACCAGTCAAAATGTAAAACCACAATTGTTTTTAGAGCTAGTATACAAGTGTACAGATTAATTTAGGGTTTTCTTCTAGACCAGCAGATGCAGACAATGATTTTGAGGTTGCCTGCAGATTAATAAAAATATTTGAGGTGTTTACTCAGATCTAAGAATTAACTGTTTGTTTATAACTAGTTGAATTGTAGGTACATAATTCCCAAGCTCTTGGTTTTAAATGTCCTTAATCAGAAATCAAGAAACTCTTGCCAACCATAGCAGTGACCAATTCTCTCCCCTCACTTCCCTGCAAAATGAAGAAAACCAAAACAAATTGCTCATTGCTTTGCTTTCTTACCATTCTGAGGCCACGAGTTCCACAATCAAACGAGCTTCCTACAGAAAAGCTGTTTCTGTGTTGATTTTCCCTTGGATACTTTTCCAAATCACTGCATGTTCCCTGTTACTGAATATTCTAAAAAGGCTGAACATAAATTCCCAGACAATCTACTCTCATGGGTTTTATTTAATCTATTTTTAAATTATAGCACCTCTTGCTAATCTCTTATTGAGAAAAAGGGATGATCTGTTAAAAATACCTTTTTTAAGCATTTAGTATTATAGCACTTATAACATTATAACAAAGCATTATAACACTTCTCAGGATTAAAGCATGCTGAGGTCAACTCTGAGTGTTTTAAACACAAAATTGAGTCTTTCCACCTGAAGTGTGTAAAGAGAATTACCTCTTTGTAAAGGGCTTTATTAATCCACATTGGTCAAACAGGGAAGACAAAGCCCACATTCTTAAATTATTTATCAATAAATGAGGATTTTTAAATTATTAATTAATTTATAATAATAACAACTATCTGCTACATTGATTAAGCAAAGCAAAAGCAAAGTGCTTCCCTTGGATCCAAACAGGCACAAAACTGAAAGTGCTTGGTGCTGCTCTGTCCCACGGCACCTACCCATTGCATCCAGTGGGACACACCACACGAGCAAAACCTACGGCACTGAGCGCTCCTACAACTGATCTAATACCAAATATAGCTTTCAAGGGAAAAACTCATGCAAATAGGGGAAGATGTCAGAAGTGAAATATAGGGCAGGAGAACAGTCCTGATCCTGGGTCTCCAAAACTTTCTATAAAGTTTACATACATTGCATGTGTGGCCATCAGATCTTTTCCAAAATCCATGGAGCTAAAAAAAATAACCAAAGGAAAATACTTTTAAGGATTCCAGTGTGTTTTGGAGACAGATCTGTATTATCAGAGCAGTACTAATAGTTAAAACATCTATGTCCATGGGAAACAAAAAGCGCTCATTTAGAAATAATTTTCCTTTACAAATTTCTCAGGCTGTAGTCTTAAATGCAAATTTCATTAGCATAGATTATAAAATAATACAATAAGATACCTTTTTTGTCCAGAATTCTCAGAGAAATAAAAAGAACAGTGGCCAAAAGTGCTTTAAATATATTAACATTTTTTTTAACTCTGCAAGCCTTTGTTCTCAAGAAAGAAAACTGCTGTTTCACTTCCCTGAAGCCATTGGTAATATGATGCAAAAACATCAGAGAAAATCTAATCCAAGATAGGTGCAGTCCCCAAGGGAACATGCTCTTCTTTGTTTTATATTTCCATTGGAAATCTGGGAGATTTTGCATGCAAACATCTTATTTCATGGGGCTGCTTCTCAAATTGAGAGATGAAATCTAGCGCAGTATAAAGGCCTTTTCAATAAAGTGGGTTGCACAGTCTTCTGTTTACAGAAAATTGATGCATCATCTGATATGTCTGAAATTGCTAACTTCTGTTTCAGTAAAGCTGAAGGAATTTCAACCAGCCCATTATCTAATCAAGAAAAATATTCCCTTAGCATCTTGTCTTAAGGTAGCTGGCTAGCAAGCAGTGTTTGGACTACTGTATATCACGATTCATTACAGCTGCAAAATGGACTGATTTTCTTGAGAAAGTCATATTTGCAGAACTATCCATCATAAAATGTTCATAAATGCCTCAAAAGCTACAAAACAGCTATTAAATCCCAACTTCATTTTCGTTTTTTTTCCCTTTCATTTCATACACAATCAAAATTTAAATATATAAGTGATCATTCTTGTTGAGTGCCCATTGACTGAACTCGCGGCAGTAGCGACACTCAGTATGAGCCACAGCTGGTTTCTCAGTCCTCAGAGCTTTATGGGTCCCCTGTGCCCCTTATTAACATACCTTCCACCAAGGCAGAAACCAGCTGAGTTTGCTCAGTCCTCAGCACACTGTTGTGTCTGAATACGTCTCACATTCAAGCAAGATTGCAAACCAAGTTTTTCAGGGAGCAGGAGGGAAATGTGCCTGTTACTGAGAGGCTGTGAGTGTGGACCCAGCAGTGCAGGGCCAGAACTCCACTCTTGCCCCTTGGTGATGCACCGTCCAACATACAGGGTTCAGATCCTGCCAGATAGTTGTGCCCAGCAGCTGAAGCAGGAGTTCCCACAGCTTTGCTTGGCAAATTTGTCAGGATGTGAGCAACTGGAGAGGGCAGTGCTGTGTAATATGTGGGTATGCTTCACCAGGTCTGCACACCTCGGGCAATCCTTTGTCACTGCTACTCTCAGCCAAGTGACACAATTTAAAACAAGTGCCACAGAAACTTTTCAACCCAAAATGCAGAAATGAAAGCTGACACAAGCATGGCTGAGAAGCTGGGCAGGTAACGTGTATAGGACCACGGTCCAACATCTTTACAGCTGTCAAGACAGCAAACACTCTCAGCTGCATTTCACCTCCTACCAAGTAAGAAAGATATGAAAGCTTTAATTAACAATGCCAACGTTTTCTGCAGGACTTTCCATGAATAGATCTCAAAGGCCTTCACTAATGAGTTAAGTAAAAAAAGTGTACATCTCCTGGGTTCCCAACCAAGCCTCCCAGCACTGCTGCTTCCTTCCTCACCATTCTTCCCCTCTTTGGTGTCACGGAGGAGAGCAAGTCTTGTATGCTTGCAGGGTAGGACTGTTGACACTCCTCCATGCCTAGAAGGGGCTTCAGTGTCCTCCAAGGCAAGTGGAATAGAGGATATTTTTCTGGATTTAGCTTTAAGAAATAAAAAGCTGATCCTTGTTCCCAGGAGGTGCAGTGAGAAATATATCTGAAGGAGAATCTGCTGCCACATACCTTCTACTAGTGTTTTCATCTCAAGGTTACTTTTACAAAGAAAAGTACTTTCCTTGGCAGAGAAGCCAATTAACACACGGATTTTGAATTTAGATTTTAGATATTTGTTTTAATGAGCAAACCAAACTTAATCCCAAATTCCTGTAATTTTGAACAATTGCTATTTTGCAATTTATAGCAATACTTCTAGGTGCCAAACTAGCACTCAGGCCTTAATGTACTAGGCATAGTGCAAAAACATAAAAGGAGATAAACCCTTCTCTGGTGAGTTCCTGAGCTAAATACGTAGGTTGAGGTAAAGAGAACATGAGATTATACATCGTGTGCAAGACAGGGCCAGTCACCTAGCTGATGGTGTGTGTGCCAACTCACACTGCTTCTTCTCTTGGGAAGACATTTACTTTCAACTAACAAGCTGCTACTTCTGCTAACTGTACCATCTGAAAACTATTTAATAAAACATAAATAAATTGGTCAAGTATCCATAATAAAAGCAATTAGAGCTAACAAGAGTGATGAGAGCAGGCTATGCCAGAGGCAGCAGGGACAGGATGGGAGTGCGCCATGTCTTGCCCTTTCTGCATGAGTCCCTCAGAGGAGCAGATGCAAGAATGGCAGCAAGACTTCCCACACTGGAATCCCCCAGCCCTGGTCCAGAGAAAAGCTTTTTTGTCAGTCTTGTGCTTTTTCTGTACAACCACTGTGCACAGACACACCGGCTATATCAGAGGCCTGGGAGGCACTGAAGTTCCAGGATATCTCATCTTCACTCTATGACTGGAAATATACCCCAGGGCCTTCCTGGTCCTTTCTTTTTTTTTCTCTGTCCTCACATTTTCCAAACAAAAAGTTTTTTCATGTCTGCTGAAGACATTGAATAGAGAAAAATATTCAATTAGTGTGAGGGGTTTCAGGTGTCAGTTCAGGTAAATATCCAAACAACTGGGGAACAAGTGTCAAACCTTGATCCCATCTGAATAGTGCTCAGGAAGTCAACCCTGGCAACTATTCCTCTGAGTTTGATGGTGAAGAACTCCAGGCTGTCCTCTCCTCCTGCCAGCACCGGTGGTAGCCCCTTTTCCATCCCACTGAAGACTACTGATGCTTCATTTGCTGAAGAAGGGCAAAGACAGACAGGTTATTTCGGTGTAACACAACACTTGGTAAGTTTCACCTGTGAAAGGATTTTTGTGTAAATAAATGTATACAGGATGGGAGGACAAAGGGTTATGAGCTGACTACTACCCAGGATCCTGTCAGCTCCACAGGGAGAATCATCCACTGGAATCAGTGCCATGGGCTACCCTCATGCAAGGCCAAACCTCACACCAGGTTATGCAGTCACTAAGGCTCCATTTAATCAATTGGAAATCTTTCCTGAGGCAGAACTGAAGCAGAGGCTTAACCCATTGTCAGTGGGCAGAACAGCAAAACCTCACAGGGTGAGAAGAGAAAATCCCACATGTGTCTCTCACAGGCAGCTCCCTGTTTTGGTGACTGTTAACTTACGGCACTTCTTTTCCTTTGTTGCTGAAAATGTCAGTGATGTAAGAAAGGCTTATGGCCACCTCCCCCTCACACGCTGTGGGGTTTGATCCTTGAAGGAGATGGAAGTGATCCGTGAAGTGCCTCAGAGGCCATTGCTGCCATGAGGGGGAGGCTCCCTCTTTGACTGGGAGGTAATGCTAGGAGAGCTCACAGGCTGGAAATGGAGGATAAGATAGGAATGGGAGCCTGCATCTGGGGAGCAGAGGAGAGAGATTACTTTTTTATTATTTTATTTTAAACATATGTATTAATCATGGCTCAAAGCAGGGATGGCAATGGGAAACTGCAGCTGGAATGGGTAAGGCAGGAGGAGGAGGTGATTTTTATTTCAGACATAAATTATGTATTAATTGTGGCTTGAAGGAGGGGTCAGTGTGGGAATCTGTAGTGCGGGGAGGACAAAAAGGAAAGATGATTTCAATTGCAAGTATATTTATTGAAGTGTAACTCAAAACAGGGACTGGATGGGAATCTGCAGCTGGAATTGATAGGGCAAAGGAAAATATTGCTTTGGTGGAGCAGTATTATTTTAAACACATGAATAAGTCCTTAGCTCAAAGCAGGCACAAGGGTGGGAATCTGCAGTTTGAGGATGTCAAGTAACACTTGTGGGAGAGAAGATCTTTACGTCTTTTCAGGTGCATTCAGAGCTTGTGAAGGTTGCTGAGCTGACTTTGCTAGAGCTGAAACACCATCTGTTCCCAGAACTGGGTAATTCAGGATTCCCTAGCAGCCCTCCACTTCCCTGCTGGCTCTTGAGAGTCCGCTCTGTCTGACCAACGTGGATGTGCCTACGTGACTGCTGCAGTGGAGCTCACAACCGGTGAGCAAGGCAGCAGGCTCTAAACGCAGCGTGCATCTCCACTCAGTGTGACCAGTTTTGCTCAGGAGTGGCTGCAGCCACCCTCACACCACGGTGCAACTCAGTCTTCCTGCGGGGCAGCGGCAGCGCGGGTCATTGTGGCCGTTTGCTCTTTGCCCGGCCTCCAGGTGGCGGGTCACCCCCCACTGCCTTGGCAGGCCACCATCCCTCATGCTGATGATGAGTGATCTCCACGCTGTGGGCTTTCTCTGCAAAGAATGTCAGGTAGAGCCAGCTGGGAGTGGGGCTGTGTGCTGCCTATGCCCACTCTTGTCTGGGCAACAGGAACAGTCATTCCCCTGGAATTAGCCTAAAGGAGCTGTCTGGTATGTTCTGGAAAACTATTTTGTTGGAGAAGGCACGTCTTTGAATTCAAATGGTGCGCAGCAGTGGTGAGAAAGAGAACGCTGAGCCCATGGAAATGTCACCAAAGTGCTAGTGCCAATTAATATTCATGTATCCCAGAGACAAGAGGGCTTTCCTGTCTGAAGCTCTGGTCTGAAGCCTTGTGTCTGACCAGTATGTTCTGTATTACAGCCCTGAGCAGGAACATTACAGCTTCCACAGGATGATGTTTGCGAGATCCACTAAACACCATGGATTTTTGTCAGTGTGTCATTGCAAAACCACCTGTGCTGAGTAACTTTTCACTAATAAACTGTGAAGACTCTTAGAGTACTCAGGGAACTTCAGAACATAATTTAAATTTTTTTAGATAGTTAGCTTTGGTGTTTGCTTCTTTGCTCCAAAGAGTAAAAAAAAATTGAGAAATACTTGATTCCAGGCTTTGCTTCACATGCTTTTCACGAGGTGTACCAGTGTCTGTTTCCCTTCTGGCTCTACAGAACATGCCATAGACATATCTGCGCTGTTGTTTTCTTTTGAAATTCCCACAAGTGCAAACCTTCTGTACTCATACTGTGCATATTTGTGTACATTACGTATATCATATAATTAAACTTTTGCTCTGTAAAAGTGCATGCTTCCCAGTGTCTAGCACACAGGAAAAGTTATTCCTGAAGGAGATTCAAAGTGCCTGAACCATCACAATACACAACTTCCCAGTAGGCTCCAGAGCTTTTTAGTTACCTCGTGCGACTGATGCTTGGCATGATGCTAAGCGGTGAAGGAGGCAGGAGTTCTTGCCACTTAGAGGAAGATCAGTGCTGTGCTCATCAGCTATACCTGACTTTGCTTTACACGTAATAGAGCATCACTGACTGATGAGCTGCAAATGAGAAACTGGTCAGAAAGTCTGAGGAACTGGTCAGAAGGTTTAGCATCAGGTTATGCTGTTGACCACTTGTTATACTTGCGGAGTGCAAGTTTTGAGGTAAACGTTGAATTTACCTTTATTCATGCCAGCTGTGGGCACTCTGAAGTGAGGCCTTAAAAGGTCTCTTTTCCTGTGAGTGAGACAGCAAATCTTCGCTGCTTTTCTTGGTCTAAGCAGAGTTGACATCCATCTTGTTTCCTATCCTCTGGATCTCAGATCTGCTCACATGCCAGTGCTTGGGGTTGTTCTTTTCCTGCGAGATTATGGCAGGAAGAAATGGCCACAGTTTTCAGGCAACACACTGTGCCAAACTCACACTCCAGACCTTGATCCAGTGTCACTCACCTTCAAAAGCTCATCCTGACTTTCTCCACCTCAGCGAGCAGGGGGAGACAACCTCACAGACTCAATATGTCACAAAGACCTCACTGTATCTGAATCCTTATTTTAATGCTCAAAACCTTCCCAAAATTGCTGTGAATTCATAACAGTTTAAGCCAAACTTTCTGGAGCTATTCTATGTCTTGTGAATTAATAGGGATTTCAAAAAATGATCATCAAACTGGCTTTCTTTTATCCTGTTCTTTCCTCATTCTCCTTTAAAAAAAAAAAAAAAGGAGGGTTGGGGTTTTCTTCTTATTTTAGGTTTCAACTCAAAACTTGATTTTTTCCCCTCATTGCAAAATTAAACAAATAGGGGGGAGAAAAATCACCTTCTTTTTAGTTTAATTAAGAATGGGTCAGGTGTGAAAACTTAAGAAAATTGAGTATTTCTTGAATTTCAGATCTTAGTAATAACTTCTTTCTATTGCAGATTCTCTGATTTTACTGATTTTACTCATTCTACCATCAGACAAATTTCCTACTTTTATGTTACTAACTTTTTTGTTTCATGGACCAACAGCAATCAGATTTAGGCCACAAAATAATTTCAAATTTCCACCTCTTCCAAAATGACATGACTTTTCTCCAATATTCACACATGGAAGCCAGCAGGCAAACAATGTAAGAGAAAATAAGTGAGAAAGCATTCAAACTGTAGACTAATTTTTGCATGGCTGCAAACATAAACAGTAACAGTTGATTGTGGGTGTATTTAAAAGGTTGAGGTGTCCATGGATTATTCTAAAAAGCTTAAGACCTTTTTTTGATTAAAAATGGTCCACAAATACTTCCCTATATAAAGATTTAATAAAAAAACAAAGTCAAGCACTTCTGACTGTGATGTATTCATGGTTGAGTATTTGAATATTGTTTGGAGATGTCCCAGGGGTGGCTCCTTTTTCATTCATGTCTGTTGTGTAGCTCTGAGCCAGGATGCTTCTGCTTCAAAAGTTTTATAAATGGTGATATTTAAGAGAGAAATGAAAAGGGGATGTATTTTCACTTGTGAATCCATGGTATTGGGTTTTTAGAAGACAGTTCAAACAGCTGGAGTAAATTCAAATCAGTGCATGTCCGTATGGGATGGATAAGTAAATTATCTGGTCTTGAAATAGACACCAATCATTGTGGGTGGGTGGGAAATAATATTCTTATCCTCTGAAAGTTTTTACTAGTTTGAAAAAAAGTCTTGAATAAAATGGAGATGAAAATCATCAAATATTGAACATTTTGAACCCAAAATGTTCAAACCAGTAAAATTTTACCCTGAAAAGGGCAGGTTTTTTTAACATCATAAAAATACAGTATTTTGATATCTTCAAAATGATTTTTCCAAATTTTTTCAAAATGAGAATTGTTCAGAACTGATTTTTTTCCATGAAACATTGATTTTTGGTTAATGAATGTGCATTCACAAAAAAAAAATCTTCCTAAATTCCTGGTAGCCAATGCTTTCTTAAATTCCCATTTTGAGGATGCTTAGGATGCTAATGTAAAGAGACAGCTCATCCAAATTTAAGTTTTCTTTCTTGGCACTCTCATTGGCTTTCTCAGTAAAAGCAAGGGTTTACAATGAAGACTATATCTTTCTCTTGAATTTTATGTGTACCTACTGTTCTTTTCCCATTTTCAAACAGAAGCCCAAACTAAGACTTTTTCTGGTTTGTAAGACAGCAATCATTGAACAGATATACAACTTTAACTGTGCAAACCTCTACATTTCAAGACACAATGAACCTTTAAGTCCCGTAAGCAAATCAGGACATGACATAGTTCATATAGGTGCAATTTTTGCCTTCTCCAATCTCCCCTTGGTTCCCTCTGTCATCGTTTTTCAGTTCAGTCAAGTTGTGTGTTGGATCTCGCTGCTTCCTGGGTTCCCAGGCTTTGAAGCCTTACTGTCCTCCAGTTCCTGGCTCTGCAGTTCTCATCCTCAAACCTTTGCTGATCATACTCTCTGTATGATACTTGCCTGGGGCTTCAGACTGCCTATTGATATTTTCTTTTTCAGATCTTCTTCTCAGCTTCTGCTGTATTTCTCTCAAGCTTGAATTCATTCCTGGTTAAATTGCTCCAACTCAAAGATTTTAGAGATATGAGGAAGTAGAATCTTCTTAGATTAGACTAGCCATGTAAAACATAATACTCAAAGTGTAAGAAAAGCAAATAATGGCAAAAATTACATTCCCTCTCACCTCCCCTCCAACAGAAGCATTATAGTGCTGCAACGTCATCTAGCTAAGGACTATATATGAGAACTAGGCTTCCAAAAAATAGTAAGACTCAGATCAGCAAATGACAGTAGACATGGGAAATAACGGGGAAGATGAAGCATATGATTCCGAAGTGTTAGCAATGCAAACACTTCTTTCATGGTGATGCTAACAGGCAAATAACCCTGGAGAGAGTGTTCTGTAAGCATAATGCAAAGCTCATGTAGGACTAATGCACTAAAATATTAGCTTCCTATCCCCAGAACTGCACAAGGCAAGCACTGTACTTATCGCCTCTGTAACTCATAGAAGTTTGTGAGATTGCCAGCACAAACAGCAACACAGGAAAAGCTAGGTGTACACAAGGAACTCTTGGTGTACATCCAAACAAAAGAAGGAATCCAGGGCGAAGAAACATGAATGTTAATAATCTTGCCAGAGATCCTTTCTTCAAGGCTAATAGTTCAGTAACCTCCTTTGATGTATGACTTGAATATATCACAGCATCTGTATGCCTCCAGCACCTCCCTTAATGCACGACTACAGCCAGAATTAATTAGTAAGCAGGAGCAGGAAGGAGCAAATGACCCCGTATGATGCAGATCAGTTTGTTCTTACTGCTAATGCAGCACTACCAATAATTTAAGCAGAATTTTAATAAAGCACACATAGTGGCTGGTTCCCAGTAGCCAGGAGTCTGTGGTAGACTTCACACCCTATAGCCTTTAAATATTCATCTCTGTGAACAACAAAAACCAGAGATGCCTAAGGTACTGGACAAATCCCTTGACCTGCTCAGACAAGAGGTGAATGTCCATTTGATTCATTCTTCTATTTACCTGTCAGTTTCATTACCCCAAATCTAATTAATTTTGTTTGCACTGAGGGATAACCCTATCTTGCAAGTGATCACATCAGCAAAACAGGGAATTCAGCTGGGCTTAATCTAAAAGGTTTCAAGGGAGAAGTTGGATTCCACTTGCACTGCTAGAATTAGTGAAAGCCAAAGTGTAACAACCTTTGCTCGTGCTCGGCTATAAGGTCTGTAACCATGAACTGGGATCTGAAATCAATCCAAATTCTCAGCTCCTGTTTTGTTTCTGACTGTGAATGGGACATAACAGGTTGACTATGTGTGAGAGGAAGAAAATTCCTCTTTGCAGTTTTATGATTTTCCTATTCTGAGGACCACAGAAAGATACCTAATATAGAGAAAAGATAGTTGGAAGGGAACCGCAACTTTTCTGTATGTACAGTCTTGCCATTAAATTTTTTTGGAACATTCTCTGATGTCTTTTGTGGGGACATCAAATATTTTCTTCAACACACTTTTTTCCATTAAAAACATTTGTTTGTTTCTCCATGCTACCCCATTGTCCTTATTAAGGAAAAGCATGCAACTTCTCTTTCTTCACTCCCTTTCTTAAGGCTTAGGCTTGTGATGATCTTAGCCAAACATATCCTGCTAGCCATAGAAAGACCAGTGGTGGTTCTTCCCTTTTTTACTCATTTTCTGCACATGTTCCCCTTGATTATAACCTTAATTAAAACCAAAGAATGCTTGAATTCTATGAAGCATGTAGCTATCGTACCCCACTCACAATTGTCACAGTATACTGCTGCCTGCTTTATTTGTTTGAAGAGAAGGATTCCCTGTTCTGGCATCATAATAAATACAAAGAAACCCCAGTCCAACTGCAGCCTTGAACAGTATTGCAAATAACAACAACAATTACTCCTAACAATTATATAAAGTATTACTTCCATGCCTAGGAAAAAATTCCAAATCTTCTATTCTGCCTTATGTGATCAGCAAGATTGCTGTGCACCACATTTATATTTACAGAAGTGGAATCACCACCATGTGAAGATGAGAGAGAGAACAATTAAATACTCTTAAACTCAGTTTTCCCAGTCTAAAGTAGACTAAGGAAAAACCATTTGAGGTCAAAACTATCGTTGAAGCAATAAAACTAATTCCCCAGGCTAAGCTCAGTAACTTATTTCAGTGGGGTTACACTGGGGTGAGTTTGGCCCATTATTTTTTAATTGTTTCCAAATGTGTCTCTGCCTAGTGAGCTATCCTGATAAAAATAAAGGACTCTCATGAACTCCTTAGGCAGCAGCAACATCCAAGGTACCACTAAGAAGTGTCTAGTGGTGAAGCCTCATCTCTCCATCTCTAGGCACACAAAAACATATAGACAAAATGTTGATATTCCCCCAGAGTGAATATCAGACAAGACTGAGAGACAAGAGACTGGCCAGAGAGTGGTATTGCAATCACATGGCTGATCTCACTGTTGCCATGGAGTAGCCATGGTGCACAGCCAGGTTAGTTGTCTCACCAAGATGGACTTTCTTTCCCACTTTCCTTCGTCCAACACCCTTCAGAACTGGAGTCACATACTAGTGTTTTCTAGCACTGTAGGTTTAAAAGACATACTCACCTCTGCTCCCTCTGGAGCTCAAATTAGTCTCCATGTTGCGCCTGCCCCACTGCTCACTCCTGGATGCAAAGTGGGAGAATGCTTATAAGGGACCTTATAACCTCCAACGGAGGACACCACGTGGATTAGTTTTCTCAAAATTTGTTTGTGGGATACAGTGAGAGAGGCTTGGAGCTGCAAACAGGGAGGCTTAGAAAAGCATCAACCCCAGCCAGAACTTGTACACAATCATTTCTGAGATCTCTGGGTTGTGATTTGGCTTCTCTTGTGTTGGGTCTCTTGACCATGCCTGAGCTAAGGCATGGCTGATCTTTATACTTAGTATTTTGTTGCATTTTGCAGTGAAATCCTCTCTAGACCTGTCAGAACACAAAACAGTCTCCCTTCTTTGTTACCTACAAATCACGAAAAAGCAAGGTGGTGTTTTCATCTGGGATTGAACCAAAAAGGACACAGTAGAACACCACTGTACTTATGGCCCTTATTGGAATTTCTGTTGGGCAAAATAAGAGAAAATGTCTTGCTGTATGCACACCATGTTAGGTGAAAGATGTTAGGTGAAAGAGAAACAAGAATGGTTGTTTTGTTCCACCTAAACAGAATTCCTGGCCCACAAGTCTCTGGAATGCTCTTCTGATGGTGTAGGCTCTCAAAAATTTGAAATCCTGTAGGCCCAAGCAAGACTGGATGTTTTTTTCTCTGTATGCAAAGTTTCATATTAGTAAAAAGGAGATAGATAGATATGACTTCAATGTTAAGAAGACTAAAGGGATTTAATATGTGGGGCTTTTTAATGATGTTCTTTACCATGTTCTATAAAAGCATAATGTACTTCTAAAGCAAACAGTCCAAAATCCTATCTATTGGGTTTTTGCCTCACAAACTCTAATGACAGAAACACCTCCTTGATGTTGGTTTTGTTCCCCAAATGCTTTAGAGCATCTGCAATACAAAGGTGGCTGAACTGCAACTCAAATAAAAATGAATGTCTGTGGGTCCAGGGAAGTTCACCGAACATCAGTGAAGGGGTTTAAGAGGCAGGTCAGTGACATACATGTTACTACTGCCACTGCCCCAAAAATGCCAGCTGTCTCTCAAATAACCATGACAACAGTTGTTCACACCTCCAAGGTAGGGTGCTATTGCAATGGTGAAACATGGACAGCCATTTCTCTTTGCAAACAGAAAGGTGTATCCAACAATTTCTTTCTTCTAGTATCAGTCTGGGTGATCACTAATACTAATTTAATGAAATCTCTGTAGCACCTTGGTCAGGCAGGAGCTGAGCAACAGTGCAGGCCCTTGAGGCAGCTGTCACGGGGTCTGACTGGGATCAGCCACCTCCAGTTTCTGTTCAGGTTTCCATTTGAATTCAGTACTGACCTGTAACACACAGTGCTGTGAAATGAGGAGGCTGAGCCTATCCAGCCAGGCTGCTGTAGGGACACACCAGTCAGCAGGGAGACTGCTCTGAGACTGTATATGTGGCTGTAGGTACAGGGAATTCCAAACTTGGTTCAGGAGCAGACTGAGACCAGTTCTAGCTTTGCCTGCATGATTCCGGCCTTACTGTGCAGCTAATGCAGGTGTACTGCATGTTTAAGCACTCAAATGCCTGAGGTTATCTCTGAGTTAGCAGGGCTGCAGGGCAGTCACTGTTGGTAAATCCTGTTTTAGAGGGTCACTCTTGAAAGCATCCTTTAGAGATACTTTTCTCCATTACTCAAATTCACATTTATTTTTCGTCTTCTCACAAGTTTTTCTGTTTCTATTCTGTTTCCATTGCTGATGGAAGGACTGAATCTCTTCATGTTGGCTATTTTGTCCCACTTCAAGTTCATGAGTTACGTAATTATATTGTGATTAGAGCTACAGAAGCCAGTGAATGTTATTACATGATTATAATACACAGAGTTACCATTGTCTAACTGAATGTTTTTTAATGTATTAACATAAAATTTGGGAGCCAGAAGTGATATATTTACTATCAGCCTCCCTCCCTTTTGTCAGTGATGTGGAATGAACGGAAAACTGAACAGGGGAAAGTGTAGTAGCTGATACCTATTCCAGATGTTCTGCTAAAAGGTGCTATTTATGAAAGGATATGATTGAGAACAGTCCTGACCTAATACCTAAAGGATTACACTAACTGTACATTACACACACACACATACACACACACACTCTCACATATATGCATACATATTCCCACCAGCAATGTGAGAATTCTACAAGTCTGGAGGGGAAAATGTGAAAAACATTGGATCAGTGAAAATGGAATAGTAAAAATATCTCTCCTCAAGTTTAAAGCAGAAATGTAAAGCGTTGGATTCTCTCACTAAATACCTCAAATTAACAAAAGAACACTTGACAATCTACAATTCTGTGATTCTTAGCTCTTACCAAAATTCATAGAGAGAAGATCTGAACCTCAACTTCTGTTCAGTTCAGTCTAAAGGTCAGAAAAAATTACAGTTTATCTGAAAATTTCTATCCAATCTGCAAAACCACATTCAATATTGCAAATCTTCTGATCTTGATTCTTTGCTGGTGATTGGGCACCTTCAATTCTAATCTCAAGTGAAAAAAAGACCAAAAACTGAACAAAAAAATGGAAGTGAAGATAAACATTGTCCATCCCTGAATGATATTTGCTCAACTTCTAGGTGAGTTGAGTACTGAGTGGAATCTGAAGAATTCAAACATAATTAAAATTTCATCATCCATTTTTAACAAATGAGGACCGAATGAAACTATTTAAAGATTATAGTGAAAAAGTTAAAGAAAACCCTGACAAAACAGTCAGGGGCAGGTGGCCTCTTCACTTTCATTTGCCACGCTTCCATCCCCTTATTAGATGTACGAGAACAAAAGTGTGCCTGATGCTTTACAGCCACGTAGGAAGATGCTGTCGCTCACTGAAATTTCTCTTAGACTCCTGAGGGTAATGGGACTCCATGTGTGTCTGGGCTGCCTGCACTGCACTCATTAAAGATTGCATTCTTTCCTGAACAGCTTGTACCTATTCACATGTCATAGGATAATCTTCCAATTACCCTGGAATGAAACAGTGAAATAATGTTGGGAGATGAACACTTTCAAACCAAGGGTTTGGAGATTAGATAGGGATATGTGTTTCAGATAAATCCTCATGTATTAAAGAGCGTGTTTGTTTTAATGACAACTTGAATACTGCATCACCTTCCCTAATAGGGAAGCAATTAAACCTTCAGATATGTCAATTAGCTACTGATGGGCTGATTTCCTGTTTGTTAGTGTACCATTAGAGAGTCATATGGCTCTGGAAAGTTTCAAGACTGCTGTCTGGGGCTTTTTGCACTTCAGGGACATTTCTTGCAGACATTAAAACCCTGCTTGATTCCTCATCATTAAATATCAGCTAAAGTCCGGGAGCAGAGGAGAACTTCAGGCTTGAAACCAGCAAAACTGTAGAAAGTGAGCTGCTACCTCATTATGATCATAGAGTCAATAAAGTCACCTGATGGCAGATTTAGAGGAACTCATTAGGAGATGGAATTTGGTTGTGCAGACAAGCTGCTGTGATTCTGGAACCAGGCCCTTTCATTAAGGTCTTCAAATAGGATACAACGCAGAGGGAGGGGGAGCCTGCAGGGCATTGCAGCTTTAAAGCACGGCAATAAGGATTCTATATGCATACAGCACTCTAAATTGCAAGGCAAAGGAGGTAAGCTCTTAGGTGAAATTTAAAAGAAAAGAAGTGAGAAAGGAATTTAAGACACCTATATCTCCTTAAAAGTGATATTTTGTAATTCTGACTTAGAGTGAAAGACATGACATCCAATGAGAACACAGTGCAACAGACCTTTTATTACCTAATCTCTATGTAAATTTACTGATTTCTTATTCTTGGAAGTTAACTTTTTTTAAACATAATTGAATTAATCTAAGTCAAAACAAACCCAAAGCTTTTAATGTGGCCAATACATTTTTCCTTTGTTTCTCCAGCCTGATTGCTGCTAAAGCAATTGTTGATTATTGCATTTAGCATGCAGCTTCTAATCAGTGAGCTCTGTTCCTGCAGCCTTACCTCAGAAAGGTGAAAAGATGAAGCTCCTAAAAAGTATCAGTCTAAGATACATAAGTCATAGAGATGTCCTGTAAAGCCAGCCCAAAGCAGGAGAAATGCTGTCTTGTAAGCAGCATGCACCCTAGTGTGCTGCTGAGCTCTGCGTGCAGAAGTAGAAATAGGTGCTATAATTTTGAGCCAGAGAGAAAACCACCACTAACAATTCCCCTTTTGAGAATCACCCATGTAGCAAAAGTCTAGCTATAATGAAAGAGAATAAAGGTCCTGAATTCTTTCACTGTAATTTTGGTTACAGCGAACTTAGAAAGAAAGTGAATGGAGTGGAGCAGCTTAATTATAAGAGGGCTTGCTGTGGTTACTTTAAAATCTTGGATATGGTGTAGGGTACTTTTTCTCCCAGCCATCTCTTTAAAATTAAGGAAGGTCAGGAGTGTTCTGGACAGTCCCGGAGAAAGCACACAGTCAGTGCAGTGTGTACTTGACCTGCTATTTTTTTCATCATCCTACATCTGCCTTCAAAACATTTAGCATAAAACTTTGTTCAGCAGCATTGCAATGGAAGGAAACATTGAACAATTTAGCTCTGCTAGTGAGGTGGGTGCATGAAAACAGTAGGCAAATAATAGATTATTATTGTACCACTGAATAGCTTGAAAAAAAGTAAATTAGAAACCTGGAGAAAGTAAGTATGCATCTTTTTATGTGCTGGAAGTTCAAACCAACTTAAACTGTCTGATACTCTGTTTGCTGTAACTGACTTGGCTCTGTGAACAGTTCCAAAGCCATGTCTCTAAAAAATACAGTCTGTGTTTAGCTTATAGGCATGAATATGTAAAGGTCTTTACTGGTGTGTTATTTGTCTGCCATGTTCCTGTTCCTGTCCCTGGCTGTCCAAACCTGAACAGGCTGTCTAGTCTTCTTCTCTGCACTGAATGAAACCAGCAGGAAGTTTCTTGCATATGTTCATACAAAACGTTAAAAGAAATCACTCTGCCCTGCTTGCTCATTTGCTTCTTGAAGACAGCCTTGTGGATGAGCCTACTGCTTTTCTTTATACTTTTTTTTCTCATTTGTGTTACCACAGCACCTTGCAGGCCAAATTGTGGTCTAGAACCACTGTGCACAGAGTGCAGGAGAAACGTGAAACATCCAGGCTCTGTCCCAAATGGCTTAAAATAATGTAATTGAAATATAAGACCGGTGACCACAGATGGATAAGAATAAGAGAATAACAAGATCATACTAGGGGTGCTTTCCATGCGCCTGTAATCTAGCCATGTTCAAGTTTTTGGCAAAGGAGAATTTTAATAAGGGATTCAAAGGAGGATAACAGTTGGTTTTATGAATGCACATGCAGACTCTTCTCAAGCCTGAGGGGCAGCAAGGGAGAAAGCACAAAAGATGCTTGTTGGAAAATTTAACAAATTGATCAATTGAAGCTGGCATCTGGGTCCGACTGATGCTGGGCATTTATATTTTGATAGTGAATAAAAAGTGACAAGTTGGGAGTAAGCCATGAAGGGCTTTGAAAGTTAAGAGAGTCACAATAAGCTTGACGTCCCAGAGGAAAAAGGAATCATTGAAAGGGTTCAAAGATAATGGGTATAGTCAGAACAACAGGCCAGGAAAATGATTTATATTGCTGGGGCCTGAAATGAGCAGGGCAAGAGTGCTTTTGTGAGGGCCAGAGAAAAGGGCATTGCGCTAATCGAGATGAACGTCGGACAAGAACTTCAGCAGTAAGAACAGACAATAAAGACTATTGTTTAGAGATAGCATGTGGAAACACGGTGTGGGCTGAACTGGGAACACAGACGGGAGACTCAGTGAGAAGACAGGATTTTGTACTTCTGCATGTGGACATCCAAGGCTGAAATCAGTGTTGCTCACCCCAATCAAAGATGAAGATAAAGAAAGGGATTTGTGAACATTCGGGCCTTTTAGTCACCCTTAGTGTGATACCCAGAGACTTATCAAGACTCTCATTGGGATAGAAAGATGTGTCTGGAATAAATTGCTATGGAACAGAGCTCTGATTCGGTATTATGGAAACTGTGATTTGTTTGCATGAGTGCATTAAATTATCCACAATGGAGAGGAGGAGGAGAAGGGAATCTTGTGAAGTTCTTAGAGAAGTCAGGAGAAGGGAAGATACTTCAAGGAAAAAAGAAGGGGAAGTATTGGGAATAAAGAAAGGAGAGGTGGTCAAGAGGAGACTGTTTGATAGTGTTAGTAATAATCACAGGGCCAGGAAGCTGAAGATGTAGAAGGAGTATTGAGATTTAGCTAAGGATTTGCCATTTATGGTTTCTGCAAGGTGAAGGGGGAAGAGAACATATGGGGAATATAAGGTAGCCCCAGAAAAAAGGAATTCAGGGAGTTATTGTAAAGAGAATCTTCAGTGTGTTTACAATGAAAAGAGAAGGGTGGAAATTACAGAGGTAAAAGGTAGGAGATTTTAGCTAGGAGAAGAAACCAGGTATTTTTGTAGTGTGAGGAGAGAAAAGAGCCAAATGAGAATGAGAAATAAAGGAAAAAGGAAGTGAGAAGATAAGAGCAAACACTGAGACTGGAAGAAAGGGTAGGATGAGGTCACTGTGACAAGCAAAAGGTCATCTAGAAAGAATGTTAAACAAAATATCTGATTTTTAAATATATCTTACAGGCTATTTGTGGGAAATGCATTTGGGAATAGATATCCACAAGAATTTGCCCTGAAGATCTGCTTTGAAGACCTAAGCACATGAAGTCAAGAAACAGAAACATAGACAAATAAGACATGCTAATTGAAGCAGCTCTGTTTTCAGTTCAGGTTTCCGAAGCAGGACATTTGCAAAGAAAAACACATCTTTTGAGAGTGGAAGACTACAGAAAAATAAAAAAGAAGTTCTGAAAGCATATGAGTTTCTGTGTTGGTATTGACCTATTTCAAACGTAGAAGACCATTGGGGGGGTTCAGAGTGAGGGGTTCGTTTTTCATCAGAATAATACTGAAGGCTACATTGTGTTCACAGCAATACTCTGCACTGATACATGTCTTTGTGGTTTGGATTTTAAAATCTCAAGCACGACATGGTCTCATCCTTGCTTAAAGTGACACCCCATTGAATTGCTTCTAAAACTTAGTTCAGCAGAAAATTCCTTAAAAAGCTAATGTTTTAAAAATTTTCCAGAAGCCTACCCATTTCATAACCCGTCTGACAAAGCATTAATGACATCCTCATGAAATCTTGCCTGCTTTCCATATATCTTCCCTGAGTGCCTGCTCAGGGAGCCAGGTTGCCAGGACTTCTTGCTCTTTGAGAGCAATTCTTAGCTGACAGAGGCAGTCAGGAAGCTCAGAGTTTAACCTTCCAAGTTTTACCCAGTTTCATCACTTTGAGAGCAATGATTTTAAATACCTTCAAAGAGTTTTCTTTTCCTTCTTTATGAGACTTCTGATGTTTATTCAAAAGTGAAATTAATTATTTTTTCCCAGCACTTCTCAACATGTTGCAGAACAAAAGTACCAGCTTTTGAACACCATAAATGCTAAACAACAAAGTGAAAAATTGACACATGCCTTTTAGCCATTAAGAAACCGTATGGAATGAGATGTCTTACTCACATATTGTCAAATGTGTGCATTTTGGGGGAAATTCCAGTAAATTAATGAATGAGTTGAATTCACATTAAAACTTCCATTGAATGGTGCCTGTATTGCAATACTTAACAAATGTTGCTTGTGTTATATGAAGCAGAAGAAAATTAGCTGCAGTTTGGGGTGAGGGGAATGTATAATTTGGTGTTGGTAGTGCTTTTCAGGGAACGGCAGACATCTGACTTCTTCATTTTATAGCTGAATTTGTGGATGAATTAAATGATCAGGACAAGTAACCCTATTAAAATAGAAACTTAATATTTTATCACATTTTGTTACGTGGTCTTATAAAAACATGGTATTTTTAAGACGATGCTGTCTAAACTGCATGAGCTAGGTTATAGAAAGGTATGGAAAAAAGACTTAGCAACAACAAAGTAAACTACACTGAAACAGGTGAATTAGAAAAATTTTAAGAACAAAGATTGAACTCAATCCTGTAAACACAGGTAGGTCAGGCTGCTATGCTGGACCTCTAAAACAGAGTAACAGTTTCATGTGGCAATCACTGTAAGTGACTTGATCTGTATTTTAGAGGACGAAAGTGCTGTAAGAATAAGCTACTGGGACAACATCTTACTGTTACTATGGTAAACGTATCCTACACTATATAAAATCATAATACTGTGTGGTTGCTTACGAGTTAAGTGCATACAGGACAAAAAGGTGGAGTGATCAAAGTAACTTCTAGTTTAGGAACTTGAGAGGAACAGACAATTATCACTGTACAAATTTATATTAATTTTATTTATTTTAAGGTGAGCTGATCCTCAAGTAAAGTAATTTCAAAGTAGCCTGAAAAGCATATTTTATTTTTGAAATAAATTCTGAAGAGAGCAGGTCACTGGAAGGGCAACATCATGGAGATGGAAACAGCTTGAGAACCACTAAGAGAATACAGCATGTCTTCCCAGTACCCCCATTTGCTGCATGGAAATCACAGTGTACTACCTATTATCCATCTGCAACCAACTTTGAATGAGTCAGCACCTAATGTAATAGGACCTTGCCCCAAACACCCACTTCTGCTTCCTTCATGATCGTCTCTGGCATGGCTGAACATCTCTTTCAAGTTGCCTCATAAAGTCAGGGTGTATATTTGTAAAGGGATATATTCCTTAATGTTGAAACAAATTAGAAAGGGAATTAGGAAATGTTTCTTGCTTTTAGATGATTATAATATTACGATGTTTAGCATGGCATGTGTGTATAACTGTGAAAATTCTCAGCTTTTATTATAGTGAGTGATAATTATTATGTATTACTGCAACTTCATGCCACTGTGCAACAAAGGTCTTTCTTTTTCTTGTACAATGACAAAACTTCCGAAGTTGCAGTCACAACAGTTTTCTTAGTATACTTTGCTTCCTTTCTCAGATATCACAGCATTTGATTCTTTGGGAAATGTGAAGACAGAGTACTTTCCTCAGACATACACACTGGGATAGTGTTTGCTTATCTATTTCTCTTCAGGTTGGTTTTCTTTTCTGTATACTTGACATAATTTACTAATTTTATTTCTCCAAATATGATTGCAGTTTGTAAATGGACTCAGATAAGAAGGTAAGAAAAAAAAAAGAAGAAGAAATGAAGTGGTGGAAAAAATCAAGAAGAAAAAAAAAAAGGATCCTTCTGAAGTCAAAATCCCATTGACTGATATACTTCTTTGGGGGGAAAATGGTATGAATAATATGCCTACATATAATGTTAGAGGAAAATAAATCATACATAAGTTAAATGAAAACAAAATTTACTGGGTGAAAATGTACTAGATTGTGCTATCTAGCTGTTCCCAGGGATCTCAAAGGAATCTCTTAAGCATGAGTTAAACTTATATTTATTTCTAAGAAGTTGGTGCTAACCATGAAAACTGGTGGATGCCCAGTGTATGGGCAAAGACAAAATAGCATATTTGCGTTTTGTTGTTGCTGCAAGCTGTAATGTAACCTACAGGAAAAGAGGAAGCACCCACCTATTGCAAACTGACGCAGATTCTACACAGGTCTTGGTCCACAACACCTACAGTAACACCTGAATAGCATAGTCGTAACTATGTATTGCATTATATGTGCACATTTTTGGCTTTACAGAAAAGCTGTCATAATGTCAACAGTGTTAAGCTGCTTTCTGAAGGAATAAAATGTGAACTATTTAGTATGGACAATTCTGACACTACAGAAAGATATGTTGGTAAGAAAAGATATGTGTCTTTCACAGACCTAAAGATTCCTTCGGTACAGAAGGAAACTCAGAATTAAAATCTCTTTGGACATCAGTGTAACCATCTCCTCCGCTTGTTAATCTTCACCTTTTACTACTGACTGTGACAAATGTTTCTCTCTTCAACAGAAATATCATTGTTTTACTCTAACTATGAAAAACTTTCAGTGCTTTCTAAGCTGTAGCTAGTTGAAATCAGCAGTAGCCAGTGTGGGACCTTATTTAATACTTTTCTTAATGAATGCCACAATTAGATTTATATTAACAAAATTTCCTAGGCCTTGCAAACTGGAAGGCATTGCTGATATTTGTAGCTAATCAGAATACTCTACAAAAAGGGTTGCATGAAGGATTCTGAGAAGTGAGTTAGTAGTAATGCGATGATAGCTAACAGCATCTAACAGCAAAAGATGCGTATTTAGGGTCTAATATCTAGCATTTCTGCCCTAGGCCAGGAGCTTTTGTTTTGCCAACAGCTGTGGGAAAAGACTGATGGACACATGGCCACAAGCAGTAACATGCCATCCCAGTTGTACTGGTGAGGTATTTCCAGCAGAGATAGGGAAGTTAGAATAGCATTGTGTTAAGTATGAGTAAGAGCCAGCTAGAATGACTGTGTGTGTCCATCCATATTAAGTGACTGGATCTAAAGCAGATACAAGAAAGAACTGGTAGGATGATCCAGGAGCTGCAACTTTGATGGATCAGATGAAAGCAGGAAGACTTGGCAAAGCAAAGCCTGGGAGAAGTATATAATTCTACAGTGGTAAGAAGGATAAGGAGCGGGTAGGGAAAACAGTGTTTCAGCATTATTTGGGTCAATGTTGATACAAACACAAAGGAAAACCGCTGGCCACAAATATATCTATATTTAAAACTAGAAGCTTTTGAACCATCAGAGTGGTGAGGATCTAGAAAGGCTTTCCTGCAAGAGACCCTAAAAAGCAACTCAGCTAGTTTTACAGTAAGTTCGGGGCAAGTTCTGAGAATTTTAGAAATAGGGCCTAGGGAAATATTCCACTGGTTTTATTTTGGCAGTAATTAAAATGTTCTTAATGTATTGCTGATTGGTTGAGACAGTAAACACTTAGACTTGAATCAACAGGAAATTTCCATATAAAGTGATGAAGGTTAACATTTATGTAATTTGTTGACGCAACAGGGAGGAATTCACTCGTCATTGTAAAATTTGTGGTCCTAGAAACCTAGTCAGAATAATGGAAGAACTGAAGGAAAACACCACCAACACTGTGAGAAGTCACTTTCATGTTGGTTTTAAGAATTAGCTTGCTGTCTCAGACAATTTGGTTGGGTAAAATTTGGCCCTCCAAGAACACATACATAAATGGGCACTTAATTTTTTTTCCTTCTTTTTTGTCTTATCCAGAAGGCACCCTGAGGACTGCAACTCAACTGAGGACACATCTCAAGGATTGCAACAGCAGAAAACTAAATGCTAAATTTAGGTGGTGGCATTTTGATCCCTCTCTTTCTACAGTATTGCTGGCAGGCCAGGTCATTGGATTATCCTAAAGGGCAGAAGGCATCCTTTTCAGGATGCTTCCCCATACTGTTCCCTGGTGCATCCATTTTGGAGAGCCACAGGCCTCTTCCACTAGCATAACATGCAATGAAAGCCAGCGTAGCTGTGTTGGTAGAGGATAGTCTCTGGTGTGGGAATTGTAACAATGTGACAGAAGTTGTTAATTCCCTGTTTTCCTCCTCCGCTTAGTGGTCACCGAAATGTGCTTAAAATTTTTAAAGCTGTTGCTGTTATGATAGTGTTTCATGAAACCTCTTTCCTTTTTCTTTTCTCTAAACCTAAATTTTGGGCCTATTCTAAACGAACAGTGTCCCTTTGACATTCATGGGATTTATGGGCATGCATGGAGGGAAAATACATCCCTTTGCTGGATTTGAGTCAGGAGGATCCCAGAGGCATATACTGTACTTCTGAATTTCCTTCCGCTTTTCATGACTGTAATTCTTGTGTCCTCTTTTGCATACATAATTGATTAATCTGTATTTTTAAAGGTTTAATACGTTTCCTCTTTTTAATCTGGAGGCACATGATTTCATTTTCATTATACTCCCAAGGTCTCTGACTTCTGTTTTCTATTTCCCTACCCTGCCATCTGTGGGAACAAATTAGAGAGAAAACAACACTTTTGGATTATTGGGACAAGGAGAGAATAATACGAGCAGCAAAGGAAAAAAGAGAACTAAATGCAAATTCAAAGATTCCCTGAAACATGAGCACGGAAATTAAAATTACATTTTGTTGTGCCAGTGTCTCTCTTGAGCTGTGAGGGAACATAACCCATATTATTGTTGGTGACCTATTGCCACAGTTCCCACTAAGACCTCAGTGTCCAGGATCCCCCAAAATTCCTACTGATTGAAGTCACTTAATTGACAAATTCCTCAGTTTCCCTGGCGCTACCTCTCTACCTTTTTAAGGCTTAAGAGAAGATCCATTTAGAGACTTAGGGGCTTTTCAGATGCCTAAATGTTGCTGGGCCTGTGCTAATCTGCATGGATGTTGTGGTGTCCTAAGCATCCTCCACTTTCACCCCTAGGATGTGTTTTGCAAGGAAGCATGACAACTGGATCATGATGCATGAAGCCCCTCTCAGCAGGCCGTCTGATTTGTGTATTGCATGGCTGGGCACCAAAACCCCAAATCTCTTTATGGAATATGCCCCTGGCCACTCCTGGTACCCTTGGTATGGAGAAAAACCTATCTTTGTACCTTGAGATGGGAGCACATTGTTCTGGTGAATTCTCAGCCCACGGGCTTCTACTTTTGCAAATCACCACAGAACCAGAGTGAGTCTGGCCCATTCAACAGATCTGAGTTTGTATTCTTTCAGGTTTCAGTCCTCACTATTCAAAGGAAAATAAATGGAATGAAGTGTGAGGTAGCTGAGATTGGGGAGTTTTCATTTCTCACTGTGTGTATATCACGAGTTAAATTGCTAAGAATCAACTTTATCCCTAGCCAAGATGTATTTTTACTTGTAACTCAAAGTAAAAATTAACAACATAGATTTACAGTAATGTAAAATTAAAAAAAAATTAAAAGAACAAAAATGCATTTAGCAAGAGCCTTAATAAGCATCTAGCAACCACAATGTTTCAAGTGACTTGTGTGGCTGGCTGTATGGACTCCACAACCCGTTCAATGTCTAGCCTTTCTCAGACAGCCTTTCAGCCTATGTCTTTCTTCACCTCTTAAAGATAAGTGGAGCAGCTGCTTCAAACAACTACCCCAAGAAGCTTCTCTAGCCAAAGGTGTAATGACCTCCTCCTTCCTCTCTTTTCCTGTTTACCTGCCCTTGGTCTCCATGACTGGGCACTCAGCATTTGGAAATTAGCTCATTTCCTTCCCCCACCGCTTAAGCTTGCTTGATTATTATTTCTATTGTGTTTGCACCTTTTTTCTACCTTCTGAAAACATGCTGGTACAGCTTTATGTGGAACATCATGAGGCATACTGAAAATACAATCTTCTTGCCAGAACTGTAGCTATCCTCATTCCACGAATGTCACATAAAAGCTGTAAGTGATACACGAATGGGGATGGTGGAACTGGAGCCTTGGGCATCTCTTCCCAGTGGGACTTTAGGACAGGGGCTGAGGTAGGAAGGAGGGTGACTGTGTACTTGCCTGGTTTGTTAATGTGCTGATGGAGTAAATTTTTTTTACAATACCAAGTTGTAAACTGCTCTTGTGGTTGATATCCTCGAGTCTGATCAGGAGTTTACAAGGCTGAGATAGCAAAGGGGTTTGTTGGAGTGGGCTTCCCTCAACACAGGAGGAGTGAATCCCACTCCCTGTCCCAAATATGAATCAAATGCTTACCATTTGGATCATGATAATGTGTCTAGACAGGGATGGGAGCAGGAAAACTCCCCATTTTCCTGACTCAGGGAGGAAAGTCTTTTGTTTTACTTTGTTCCTCTCCCCATCCAACTCATATTCCTTCACTTCCATGGCCCAGTCTCACCAGCAGAAAAGAGTAAACTGCCTTCCACTGTTCCTACTCTGAGCAGGATTACCGTGTATGAAGAATGGTCATCCTTCGCTCCTGTCCCCCAGTGCCTTCTCCTTGGCAGATGAATAGAGAGTAGGACATGGTACCAGAGATACCAAGGTGTCACACCAGTTTAAACACCCCTACTGTGTCTGGGCTTATCTTATCTCCTTAGAAAGGTGTGTGAAAAGAATTAGTCAGTAATTTGTATTGTCAACAATGCTGTTTGGCCTGTTAGCCAAAGTGCTGATCTTGAGAGGAGAGATGGCCTTTGTGCTACCCATCAAGCTCAACTAGCAAAGAAATTGGTGTTTTCCTAACATGGATTTATTTTAACTGTTCAGCTGCAAGTACACATGGAGGCTCCAATGCAGATCGAAATAGTTCTAGAAACGTCTTCATCACATTTCTCAAGCAGATAATCAAGTTACAAATATTGCATCATCAATACCAAGTCCCTTTGGCTGACCACCCTGCAGAACCCAGTCCTTTAGGTTTTGCTACATAGGCATGTCTGAGTGTCATGCACGCTCTGCTAGCTCATGTTCTCAGAGACTTTGTAATTCTTCATTGCACAACTTGGGGAGGGGAGAAGTAGCGTGTGAAAAACTGTTTTCAGTTGTTTTCCTGTCTACCTAAGTGAGCCTCCTTCATTGCCAGCATCTGTCTGGCTTCTGTGGTCTGCTGGAGAATATTTAGCACTTTTTGCTGGATGTGTTCCATTTCCCTTATCTAAATTTAAAAGGAATCTGATTCCTGTTTTATAAGAGACACAAATGATTACCTAGTAACTTCAGGTGTGAAAGCAGGAGGCCATTTCCCCACAATCTTTTAGCTGACTTGAGTTGTTCTCACCAAAAGCAGATGTCATTCCTGATGATTAAGAAAATGATCTTTTGAAGGAAGGGCCATAACCTCCATTCGTGAGATAAGGTAACATACCCTCCATTTCCTACATGCCCCTCCTCAGTAGCATCAGTGGGCGGTTTGGGCATAAACAATGAGAGGTAGTACCTGCATTTGAAGCCATTTACAGCTTGAGGTTGAAATATGTCCACTGGAGAAATGCAGCACAAAAGGGGCTACACGCTGGTTTTCTTCTGTGTGTCAGTCCCACAAGCCACTATCAGTAGGGTGCTGTGCACACAGATGAATGGCATATGACCCAAGGCCTTAATGAAGAACAGATTTTCCTGGGTTTTGGGGCTCCGGTATGAACTGCACAAACCTGCACTTAAAAACTGTCTGGTTTTGAATATGGCAAGTAGAATTACTGTTTCTTGCTGGTTTCAGGGTAACATTATCTCACTCCTAGTGGTAAAGGGAGGAGGATGAGTTTTGGGTCTCATAAAACAGCGTTGCTGCTCTTGTGAACTATTAAAGTGGGCAGGGGCCTTAGAGGTGTTAGTCAGAGACTTTTTCAGACCTGAGTCCTCAGACTGCACTGCCTGAGCTGGCTGGTTCTCCTTATCCTCGTCCTTTCGTGAAGTCCATCCTCACACAGACTGAAAGAGAGCAGTCCTTTTCCTGGTGTACTGGCAGAGCAAGGGGGAGAAGACGGATGTGAAAGGAGTGTTGGCTTCACTGCCCTGTTGCTGGCCTGAGTAGGTCACCTTCCATGCATGCTACCTGTCTCTAGTGGTTTCTGGCACATCATCAGTGTGTAATTGTCCACCTACCACAAAGCAGGTGCTGAGGAACAAAACTTCCTAGGAGGATGGTGTAACATTATTTTATGTTCAAGACATAATGCAGCCATAAACATTTTATACTCCACTCACATGCATTATCTATTGCAAGGTTTTATCTTCATTTTGCAGCTCTAAAGAGTTCAACAGATTTTTTTTTGTGGAAGTGTTTTGTTTGCTGCTTTTGGCTTAATGAGGCTGGCTACTGATGGGGGGCAGGTGGGGGGGGAAAGTATAAGCTCCCCACTTTTTTTTATATTAGTGTGGGAAATAAAATGGGTTTTTTTGCAAGCAGTTGAGCTCTCCAGAGCAATTCCACTAGGCCCCATTCTCCTTTTATTGATGAAACTCAGCTGATTTCCAGTTGGCTCCTTTCCTCTCGTGGGGAAGTCACACAAGATCCTTCAACTAACTTAGAAAATGCTTTATTCTGCATCTCACTATTTCCATTGAAAAGTTATCCTAATTGAATCAGTTTACCTTTTGAAACATTAATTACATTAAAAAGATTTGGTGTTGCCAACAAAACAGAAAAAAGCTTTTTTAATGTACAGCGGAAATCAATTATCCTGTATCTGTGGATGTAACTGAAGGAATATTATTGTAGTTTCATTTTGTTTTCTTGGGGGGAAGAAAGTCTAATTGTTTTTTAAATGAAATGTTAAGTAGCATAGTTTACCAAGAAGTGTAACCACAGTCTGGTTTGATATGTGTTGCACAGCTGGAATTAGAAACACACACAAAAAGAAAGAAAAAAAATTGAAACCACAGAGCTATTAAGCTGAGACAGTAAAGAAGCAACAAAATTTGCCTTGCTTTTATTTTTTTCACTTAAAGATACTATTCACTTGGATAAACAGTATAGTCTTTGCAAATAAATAAACTTACATTTTTTTAACAACAACAAAACAAAACAAAAAAGAAAAAAAAACAGAAGAAGGAAATAGGAAAAACCCAAACCAAACAAAACAGTGAGAACATAGGGATCATTAAGTATGTGATTTCACACAAAAATGCTGTTAATTAAGGGCAACGCCCAGCAGAAGGAATCTGGGAAAGAGGTTGAAACAAGAAACAAATATCATGTCCTTCAAGTTTAATTAATTTCTTTGGACAATCTCCAGGCTTGTAAGGGGGGGGGAAGAAAAGGAACACAAAATAGCCGAAGGAAGGAAAATATGAAAAGGGAGAGTTACTGAAATTTGAAATTGTTGCATTTGCAGAAATTTAGAAGTCAGTATGTTTTCCTCCCAAAAAGCTGTAACTAGAACCTGAGAGGTTGGGAAAATGAAGTTTTATGTGTCTAAACAAATAGGCTCTTTCGAAGTGTTTGTAACAGCTGGATGCCATGGCAGCCTCTTCATGCTGCAAGAAGTCGTTTTGTGGCAGAACACTCAGAAAAGTGGTTCCTGCTTGTAGAAAATACATGCTGCTTCCATGCATTCTAATTGCCTGGGTCATCACCGTCTGCAGCCCTGACCATACCCCCAGCAAAGCGCTTCCCATTGGTTTAGCAGTGCCCTCAAGTCAGTTTGTAGCTGGAAATGGGACCAGGGCAGCCGCAGAGGAGTAGCACAGTGATGTGCCCCTGCCAGAGCAAATCCCTGCCAGGTCTTACTGAAAAAAACCCCAAAGCCAAAAGAAATGAGTCAAAGCAAAAGAATACATATTGCTTTTCTGCTCCATTTGCCTGCCTTTTTTTTCCTTTTTTTCTTTTAATAAATGAAAGTCATCTTTTTCTTCCCCAGTGTTAACCAGTTCCTTCATCTTGAATTCAGCTCCTACTGCTGTAATGAACTCATGAAAGTGCCAGTTGTGGGCTGATGTATTTCTAGCCTCTATTTTTTTCTTTAATATTTCCTGAGTTTTCCAGTCAGATATCTGACTCTCTTCCACTCTTATGCCTTCTCTCTTCCTTCCACCCCTAACACTTTCCATCATTGTGTAATGAATCGCTTTCATTGCCAGTCACTTCCCTAACTCTGTGCTGGGAGCTGAATTTCCTTGTCTGGCCCCAACAGCCCTGTTATTTCCCACAAGGTTTTAAGAGCTTTTCCCAGTGTAAGTGATGGGGCAAAGCCTGCCAGGGCAGTAAGTAGCCAGAGGGTGGAAAACAAATGGATTTAGAAGCTCCAGGTGTATCAGTTGTGCTGCAGATTGCAGGAGGAAGGAAGAGACAGGCAGTGTGGATAGATACAGTGAACTTGTTTATGGTGAGCACTCATGGGACTGACAAAGATCAGTTGCTTAATGGAAGTGGGTTCCCTATAAACACTGAATAGATTCCTGCTCAGTTTCCTGTGTGAATATTTTTGGCAGAATTACATTCTGTCTATTAAAATATTCATAGATAAGCAAAATTCATTTTGAAAGGCATCTTTTAAAGATGTAGAAAGAGTGACTTCAACAATCCAAGGAGCTCCCTGACTCCTGTGGGATTTGAGGATACTCAGCTTTGAGGATCATTAGACCAAAAATATTAGGTGTGTGGTAGTGAAGAAGCAGGAATGCAAATAGAATTTCCTGGACTTGAAAAAATAATAGTTTGATAAGTTGCTCTAAAGAATGCTAACCAGATTTTTTTAAGTGTTTATTTGTATTTATTATTGTGCAGTCTAAGAGGGGAATTAAACATCTGGGTAATGATGTGTTTACAGTGTAAAAAACTTCCTAACGGTCATACCCCTTCCTCTGTAGAAACACTTGCACACTTCTAAACAAGATACTTGTTTCTCTGTGTTGTTTATTGATCTACTGTCTGGCTACTACACCACTTGAGAAGATTCTGATTCAAACATACCTCTAATGTAAGCAGATACAATGACATCGAAATTGGTTGCAAGTCTGGCCCTCTGAGTTTGCTCGTGAAAGACATTAACTTGACAATGACCCGTCAAAAATACCTATTTGTTTTAGTTCAAGTCTGCCTCATTGAAACCAGATTTACACCGAGATAAGTTCAGTGAGATCGGAAGAATTGCTTTGAATGTGCTCTAGGATGATGAAAAACAAGCATACTTGTTTCTAAAGAATCCCTTCCCAACGTCAAGACTTAAGAGAATTAAAAACGTTCTTCTTTTAATATGTCACTCACATTGGAAAGCGAAATGAGAGCAACCTATTTATACCAGGAGAACCAGGTTCTCATGGTTTGTATGCAGTGTNCTAGGATTAGACTAGAAATACTGTGTTACTGTCTGTATGCAAATGTGAGTCCTTACAGGGTTGCACACTTGAATCTTCAGTAACAGTTGTAACATTTCTGTATGATAAGAAAAACCTTAGCAAATGATGTAGGAAGGTGGGTGTCAATTTGGTGATTTACTCTACNACAGTTATAACAAGGAGAAGTTTTGAGCACTATAAAGGAAATTTTAGCCTTTTTCAGCCAGAAGAGAAAGGAAATCTAGAAACTTATTCACTAAGAGATTAAGATTGACATTCCCCAAACCATTTTATTTACCTTGCACTAAAATTAACAAGATTTTTGTCTAAA
>VXAZ01001314.1:95179-108247 GCA_013399875.1 Gymnorhina tibicen
CTCTGGCCTAGCCACAAATGTACCTGGAACTTCCTAGGATTAGACTAGAAATACTGTGTTACTGTCTGTATGCAAATGTGAGTCCTTACAGGGTTGCACACTTGAATCTTCAGTAACAGTTGTAACATTTCTGTATGATAAGAAAAACCTTAGCAAATGATGTAGGAAGGTGGGTGTCAGTTTGGTGATTTACTCTACCTGCATTTCAAAGGCAATTGTACTAGTTTGAAAGCAAACTAGTGAGAGAGTCCAAGTCAGAAATACAATTTAATAGGAAAAATAAAATAAATGCAGTAGCGCAAAAAAAACAACCCACCTACAAGGTCAGAGCACAAACCTGACCCCCTGATAATCGGGGGGTTGGTAACAGTCCAATTANGAACATTGCTATACCTGGTCTCAACAGCTCATGGTAATAGAATACATTGTAACCCAGGACAGCAATCCATTTCAAATATGATGAAAGGTGGACGATGTCCAGCCTGACATTGTTTGAAAAGCTTGTCTATACAGCATCTTTATATAGCATGAGGGAGATGATGCTTTCAAAGCAATCCCTGTCTCACAGGTCAGTATGGTGGGGAAGGGTAACACTGTTATAGAAAAATAAATATTTATTTTATTTTTCTTGACAGCCCATTAGTTGTCATCAGGGTTGCCTTGGTGGAAATATTTTTTTTTTTTAGTTATGAGAAGCACTGTGAAACCTTCAGATTTTAAAAAGTAAAGCAAAGTAATATTGGCATAGAAATAGGGAAAATGGCTTCATGAGTATTGTATCTAACAGAGTGGTACTCTGGTCTCAGTTGTACACTAAAGAAAAAAGAATTCACAGTGAGTGAGATTTTGTAGGAAACCCACAATTCTAAATCTTTTATCGGGAAAACATTGCTGGTTAATATATTTCATTCGGGATTATGAAAATCACTCTGGGTCTGTTGTACAAGCCCAGACAAGTTTGGGCACCTTGATGTTCTGCAAGAAGAGAAAAGAAAAGAAAAGAAAAGAAAAGAAAAGAAAAGAAAAGAAAAGAAAAGAAAAGAAAAGAAAAGAAAAGAAAAGAAAAGAAAAGAAAAGAAAAGAAAAGAAAAGAAAAGAAAAGAAAAGAAAAGAAAAGAAAAGAAAAGAAAAGAAAAGGAGGAAAAAAAAAAAGGCCTTATTCCTTACAGAAAGGAGGGGTTTCTTAGCTCCTGAAATGGAGTCTAAGTAGTAGCAGCTTCACAACTGACCTGGGCATAAGGGCAAGGGAAGCTGCTGAAGGCAAAGCAGTCCAAGTGTGTGCCCTTCAGCTCACCACAATTTTCTCTGGGGCAGGACCTTGAGGTCCTTTATCTCTGGCCCTAAACTCAAGAGGGGCAGGTAGTGAGAACACGAATGTGTGGGTTGCTGTGTGTTGTTGGATTTGCAGATAAAGTGCGGTGCTGGTTTTGTCTTTACTGATTTGGTTGGAAGGATTGGTTGTCTCACCTGATACACGAGGTTGGGGCACTGGGGTGGGCCAGCTGGTGGCTGTGCCATCCAGATTAGTCTGTGTTGCTGTTAATAATGTGGGGAAAACAGTCAGGAGCTATGGTAGGGATAATATCTGCCCCTTTGGGAGGGCGTGTACCTGCCACTTATTACTCATGTTCTCAGTTCTGGTTAGCTTTCTGCATAACTGGAATCCAAGACTAATTGAGAAGGACATTTTTCTTCACATTTATCTCTGGTTACCTTTTCTCCAAAGCAGAGCTCATTCCTGTGATTCATACCTCTATCATGTGCAGACTCACCACTGCCTCACTGATCCCCACCAAGGCCCCATCTCAGGCCTAGTGGGAGAAGCTTCCAGCTGGGCTGCCTTCCTCTGGGCACACTGTGGCTTTGATTTGTTAAGCTTCATGCTGTCCTGAAGCCGGCCTACCTGCAAGGATGGCTCTTACCCTCTGCCAAGCGTCTTCGCAACATCAGTAGCATTCCTCTGCCTCTAGCAGAGCCCTGGGGAGGAAGGCACCTCAGTAAGTCCCTGAGCTTCCTCCAGCCTGAGGGTGTCACATTTGCTGCTAACAGGCCCTGTAGCAGAGTTCATCTCTTTTTCATGCTTGGGAAAAGGCAAGGAGTTCTTGTCCTTCTCTGCAGAATAGGCTTGTTGGGTTTTTTGCAATTCAGGGTCTTGAGAAGCTACAGACTCATTTCATTACCACAAGTCTCAACAGATTTTTCAAAAGATGGCAGACCAAATACAGGACCAGTTTTTGAAGTTTTTATTCAGCTGATCTTGCTGAAGGCAGCTTTCTCACTGATGTCTACCAGACTCAGGCAATAAAAAACAACAAAGAGGCAACTGGATAAGGACTGCAGAGCATGGCCCACTGATCTGCACCCAGGCTGAAGGAGCAGAGCACACAAATCAGTCACCAGGTTTGATACCTGGGCTCATAAAAACTTACTGGAATAGTATGTGTAAGTGTACAATGCAGTTGTGACTCTGAAGCCAACACATTTTCTCCCTACTCCTTAGAAATTACCTGGTTTAGACCACAAAGATATTCTGCTCTTCGTGTGGTATATGAAGAATATCAATATGAAAAGAATTTATGTGCAATCCAAGAGTTTTTTAATAAAGTCCACATTCTCTGGACATTGCTTCTACTCTTTCTGAACAGATATAAAGAGTGATATAATTGCATCAAAGATCATACAGCACAGGTAGGTTGCTGGCTGTCTGTAACCTCCTCAAGTAGGCTGGGCTCTGGATAAAGGAATTTTTAATTGTTTTATACAGTCTATGATATTAGACTGCTCATATATTAGCTCTCAGCACATCCTCTTACACAACCCAGTGTGGTAGAACAAATTAATCACACTTTGGCCTGCTAAATGGGATTTGGAGGGCATAACTATAAATTAAGCTTTCCTCAACTCCACCTCAGAATGTTTTGTCCTCCATATTGCTCATGAGTCATACCTTCTCCAAGCTCTGCAGAGCTGAGTAAACCCTGTTCATTGTCTTCCTGCACACAAATGTTGAAGGTCTACCTTGACAGTTGGAGTTTTTTTTCTGTTTGTTTTTAATTGTTTGTGCTTCTCTTCCCTGTATGGAGATGGCAGGTAGAAGCTCGCAGCTTTGCGGTTGGAACAGAAAACAGTAAAGATTTTGCCTCAGTATTGCCTTAGCCCAGTTTCCTAGACAAACAAGATTCTCTCTGGTAGGCTCCAGTGTGTCTGATGAATGATGTTATTATGTGGTTATCACCTCGAAGCATTAGGCATATTTTTTAGCTACAGTAAGCTGAGGAATCTCATCTTCTTTGGTATTCTTTGGGAAACCAGTGTAGAGGACAAAGGACAGGCTCAATTTGCTTGCAGTAGTCTGTGCTGCTGAGGAAGTTTCATGAGCAGGGTTTTTTTCATGTTTTAATAGCAGAAGTATTGCATGGGATACTTCTATCAGGCAAAGGTGAAGAAGGCAAAGGCAAAAGTCGGAGGTTAGGTCACTGGCTGCCAGGAAGGAACCACAGATGGAAGGAAGCACTGCTCAGGGAGCTGGCAGGTCAGAGCCCAGGTGGGATTTGTCTCACCAGACAGTGCTGGGGCAGCCAGATGCTTACCTCCTCCCATGACTTCCTTGCAGTCGGCAAGATTAATTGGCCCTGGATTTCCAAAGATGGATTCATCCTGTCTTAGTCACCTGTTTTAGGAGAGATGAATTGCAACACAGGGACTGTCAAGGGCATCCAGATGAGAAGTTCAAACCGGACAGTGAGCTTTTAGCCCACTAAAGTACAGTTGACATGATGTCTGCTCACAACTATGAGCGAAGATTAGGCTCTTTTGAACAGTGGAATGCACTGCCTAAAATCTTTTATATACTTTTATATATTTAGATGGACACTATTATAGCTACAAGTTGTCCATAAAGCTCTCATTGCTCACCAGCATAATTTTTATCTTGTTACTTTCCTTTTCTGTTTTCCATCCACTAGCTGATCTTAATCTATATCTGGGTCATAGTATGAGTAGTCATGAAGTTGTATATGGTGAAGGATGAGTAGAGCTCTGTGTCATCTTTTGATCATATTACTGTCTTCTGCTTATGAGTTTCCTTTGGTTTATGTACCTGGGAAAATGAAAAGTACCTTCCATTTCTTTCAGCCTTGTCAAATTTTTCCTTGCAGTGTCCTCCGATTTCCAGTTCTTAACTCAAGTATCCCATTATGTCATGTGGGGTTTTGTGAGTACTTATTTCTCTTTGTTTAAACCCCAGATCCCAGAATCCTGCGAGCATCAGCTATCATAGTACTTTATTCTGTGTATTCCCTGCCTTCACAGTTGCAAAGCAAAATTTTAAGTGTAGTGCAGTTTCAATTTCTATAGCATTCTTTTCACTATCTGAGTAACCAGAAGGATCTGAGAAATTTCAGTAGTATTTCAGTTTAATTTTAATCTTTTTTAAGCACATCTCATGATGTATCAGAGTCAAATTCATTGGTTTCGAACACTATGATGTCTCTATTTTTTATTAGGTACTGTGTGGTATCGTGTACATCATTCACCAAATACATTCAGAAAGCTACATAAAAATGGAAATGGTTTGGCCCTGTTTGTGTTCCTGGTAATTAATATTTTAAAAGGTAGGAAGAATCTGATTTCTAAGTCTAGTTTAATAGTTCAATAAAGTAAACAAATAAACACAAGGGCAGAATAAAATTGAGAGGGTAAAATAACAGATGAAGTAAAAGGGTAAGAACTTATCCATCTACTGTAGCTATGCTTTTGGAAAGGGAAAAGTTAAAAACTTAGAATGAACATAGGATAGATGCACATTATGGTATTTGGTATTCTTCTTTTGGATTGTGCTTCAGCTTAAATGCAGGTAAAATTTTTGTTTCATTTTTAATAGCTTACTTTTTGACTTTGAAATATTCTGCAATCTTGCTTTTTCTCCACAGTTATTTGTGGTAGTTACTCGAACTGATGACGATAATCATAAAACCATGGTTGATTTCCATTGTAAAATATTCTACTGCCTTTGATGGAGCACTGGTCTTACTGTGCTGCGTAAATGTACAGATTGTGAAGAGATATTTCCTGCCTAAAAACTCTGGTGATTTTTTTCTAAACTTGTGTTTGGCTTTGTCTTACTGGTTCAAAACTCAGGACTGTATATTATAGCACCTCTCACATTGTTTTCCTTGTCTGCTGCTTTCTTAGTTGGCCAATTGCTGGTCTGTGTCAGCACAAATAACAAGTTAGCACCAGCCTGCAATGTTTATTCAAGTAAAATTCACAGACTTTTTGTTTGCTTGAGCACTACAGGACAGAAACCTTTTAGGTTCAAACAAAATAACATGTAGCTCTTCCAATCTGTCACATATACTTTAGATATTCTTGCCAACTGTTGACAAACTTGAGGCATGTTGACAAAATATCAAAATTTCCTAAGGAAAAGGCTCTTCTGTCCTTTATTTTCCAAATAGTTTCCTTAGGATGAGATCCTGCAAACATACAAAGGATTGCTATTTACTTTCAGTGTGTGGGTAACTTCAGCAAATCAAGAATTTACTGTCGCAATTCTATCCCTCATGCCCACCAAAATCTATGGCAAAAATTGCATCCACTTCAATGAAACCTGGGAGCCTTGATACTTAATTGGGAGGCAAGATTCATATTTGACATGATTGATGAAAATGTGACATCTGCTTTCACTTAAGACTTGCAGACCCCTAGATGCCCTGGCTTGCTGAAGAACCCTGAAAAGAGCCAGAAAGTTGAGTAACTGTTAGCTCCCACCTGGCATTGTATTCCACTCCAGACTGCTAGTGGTGAGCCTTACAGCCAGAACAGTGCCAAGGATGGCTGGTTTTGATCCATGGGGCTCCTCTCCAAACTTCCAATTTGTATAACTAGCAAGGTGTATTTTTGAGATCTGTCTGCTTAGTCTTTCAGTCCAAGACCTCAAATTGGGATAGAAAGAGCTCAACTTTACTGTATTTTATCTTTCTCAGTTTTGTGACTGAGAAATTTAAAAAGTAGTACCAAAGAACTAAATATGATGATAGTTTCAAGAAAGGGGGGCATATTGTGGGATCAGTTGTTATCCTGGAATCCAGTGTTTGGTTGGCTTGTCTTGCTAAAGGTGTTTAGGCAAGGGTGTGTCATTAAGCCCTTGTAAAAGGAACACGGCGTATCAGTGTATGTATTTTTTTTGCTTCTGAAGTAGCAGGTCCTTGCTTCCCTTTGAACAAGACTGCATGACCTTAAGCTGCAGATTCCTTCTTGTCTCCAACTGAGGTGTTACCCAGACTTCCAATCTGGGGAAGAGAGAGGTGTAATTTGTGTTACTCCCTTGTGAAACAGTGCAAATCTCATGCTAATCAGTTCTTCCCAGGCTCTTGTGAACTGTTCTTCATTACAGAAGCGGGAAAGAGAGAACTCAAATAGTCTGACATAAATGACACACAAGGAAAAGTAACTGTAGGGAAAATGAAAGGCTCTGACACCATTTTTGTATGTGTATGTGTACATGGGACTGTTGCCCTCTGCCATTAATGAGAGCTGTGCATGCTGCTGGGTCACACACCAGCAATAACTTGATCTGCTGTGAGTACTTGATCACCTGTCTGCCAAATTAAGCAGACAGAGCTTGTGCTGTTTTTATGTTGACTGCAGAGGAATAGAAGAGATCTCATCTGGTATAAACCCTGACTGTACAAGCTCCTTAGTATTTCTCGATGTCCCAACTTTCTATCTACAGAACAGCTTTATATTGAACTGGTGTGGCATTTTTTATCCAGTACTAGAGATTATAAAGTGAGATTTAGTGTCTGTCTGAACTGGAGCCTCATACGGAGCACGACAGGAGTAAGGGTGGGAGCACAGTCACCGACAGTCCCTTCAAAGTATTGTATGATGCAGTATATGCATTTTATTTAATCCATTTGGTGGGTGCACAGTTCAATGTCCCAGTCAGAACAAGACTAAGTCAGCAACTGGTATCGGCAACTAGATGTGAAACAGAGACTGGGAGAGGTAGATATAGATAGATACATCACATGAGGTCTTGATGGATGAGAAATTCATGCCTTAGATTCACTAATCTTAGATGTCTCCTGACTAGATATCATCAAATATGTTGCACTGGATCTTTCTGTAAGGACAAATGTCCACCAAGGGCAGATTAAGGCCAGTAGATTGGCCGGATTCCTGACTAGATTGGAATCTGCACCCAGGTGACCAAGAGGATAAACTAGCAGTTCTCAGGGCCCCTTAATGCCCATAGGATGCTACTTGATTTACAAAGGCTATTGTCATGCCTTACCTGAGACAACTTTAACTGCGGATGATCTCCTAGTAGTGTAGTAGTACAGCACTAACATATTATGAAAAAGACATTGGCAAATGCCCACTAAACAGTGTCTGTATAGTTATGCAAGGCCAGGATGAAATTACTTAGAAGTTGTTAATCTATTTTTTCTATTGTCATTAAAAAAAAGCAAACAAAGCCATTCTACGTGCATTTAGACTAGAACAATGGGCATCCACCACCTATTGAAATAATTATTTAAGAGGCTGACAAAAAGTCTGAAGACTACAAGCTTTCCATGGTATTTGAGAATGCTTTAAAATGTTGGCTAGTAGCTTTAAGGCTTACGGGAAAACCTAGTCATTTCCTAGGGGAGTGTCTGAATTCACCTCAGAATGTGTCTGTCCAATTCACTGCATCAACAACCGGCAAAAAAAAGACATTTTGATGGATCCTTTATATATGTGATATTCTCTCCATCCCCCCATCCTGACTGACACCAGGCAGTGTTAACATAGGGTTGGATATGCTAGAAAAAACTGTCTTTTCTTCTGATAAAGGTGATTTCATTCAAGGAACTGGTTTAAATTCTACCAGAACAGTCTATATAAATTACATCTCCTGGAGAAGGGCTATACCCTACAAAATACTGCTAAATCCTTTCACGTGTAGTTCAATGGCTCAGTTGGGAAAGAAGCTGAGACAACTCCTTAGAGGGAGGTTGAAAGTATCCCAGATCATTTAAAGGGGATGTTAATGATGATCTAACCAAATATAACAACCTAAATATCACCACCGTTAGCAATTTCATTTCTTATTATAGCATGGCAAAAAGGAGATAAACAGATTATTTACGCCAATTCTGTGTGAAATGTTACGATTTTTGTGTCTTTATTGGATGTAGCCTGTTAGAGACACTCTGCTTTTCCCCACATGCTACCTGCCTGATAATTCACATGTATAGGGTGCTTTTAAAAGCAAACAAAGGAAACTCACTCTGCTTGTTTGTTTGGTGTGTTTATGGTCATACATCAAAATATCTCAGGCAGAAAAACACCATTTTAATTTCCTGGAAAAAAAAAAAAAATTCTTCTGAAGAATGTTCATAGTAATGAAGTGATTTAAAGAAAACTTATATCTGAAGTCAAGGAGGGTAAAAGTATTTTGAGCAAAACTTTGTATTTAAGAGATGGAGAGCTCAGAACTTTTATGTAGACAGCTCAAAAGTACAGAATTTTCTGCATAAAATAGCCCTTTTTGTCTGTGTGTAAACCCTAGCTCTTAATTTTCCCTCAGTAATCACAACAGAATTTGAAAAAAAAATATTCAATTTTATATATTTACAAGATAGAAGGGGCTAAAAAAATTACTGTATTTTGATCTGTTTAATTTCATTATACAGCATTCAGAAAAACCTAGTGATGAATATATGTTATAAATAGCTAGGTTAGTTAGATTAGACTTTCAGAGAAATAGGATGGCATACAAGAGATGATCTGCTAGAATAGAAAGATAAATCTGATCACTAGGGATCAGTCCTTTTTCCACTGAAATCTAGCAATATCCTCAGTGTTAGCAGAAGGAGAAAGATATAGAGGTTCTTTGCTGTGGACTGCCAGAAGGAGCTATGTGTATCAAGTCTGTGAAGGGCTACAACGAGCATCCTTAGAAAACTCAGACTCTTGAATGAAGGTTGCTACTTTGACACATCTGGATGTTTGCTGATAAATTTCCAGTTTTTTTCAATGGCAATAATAACAATCAAAAATCCAAATAATGAAAGGATCCAAAGTTACTAATTTACACTAGCGTGCACTGGTACATCAGTTTATAATTTCTTTCAAAACTAAGAGATTCCAACCAATTAGCTCTTTCCCTACTCAGGCCCCATCCCATTTGCCTTTCCTAAACCAATTCTCTGATAGTAACTGCAGATAAGGTTTTTGCCCTGACCTTTATATCCTTCCCAAATGTGGTCAGTCTACACACCAGTTTTGCATCCCACCTTAGGCCATGAACCTTTGCTTGTGCCCCCAGCTGCAACTCCTGCAGACTTTGAGGATTTTGACATGGTACCATCTCATACCCCTCTTTTTCTTCCACTAGGTACCTTTGGAGACCTCTCTGCTGTGTGAGACGGCCATGCAACAAGGGAGATGTATAGGTGGGGGCAAGATGCACCAGTCAGGTTCTCTTGTGATGGATATTGCATAAATGACCAGAAATCAGTGCCATTGCTCTGTATTCCAGTGCTTCACTTGAGGTTGCCCCTGTGAAAGCACAGCAGACCTGTCCATTTCATAGAAATTATTCAAGTCAGGTATTTGCCTACTGGCAAGAAAGTGACTGTCTTAAAAGCTTTGTCTTCTAGTGGATGTCACCTGGATAAATAGCAACACTTAAGGTCCTTGAATGTGTCCTGTAGAGTATTCACTGGGATTGGAAAGAAAGTGGAGGGTGGTGCAACTGCGAGTGGTGACAAGACTGGCTCTTGGTGTCACTGAATACCAGGTCTTTTGCATGCATCTTATGTGAGCAGAGTCACTGCTCCTTCTGATTGTGCTTTCCTGGAACAACAGGTGCAGCAAAAAGGGAATACAAACACACAGCCTGGAGGTCTGTAATTTTCCAGTCAGAGGCTGAGAAAAAGTGGGGACAAAAGGTAGGCTGAAGAAATGCAGAAGTATCGTGCATGATATAACTTATGGCAGAAATCTTTTGTGGTTGTGGCATATTGTGTCAGAGAAATGAGTTTTGGCATGGGTCAACAGGTCTTCTGCAAGAGCCAATTCCTACTTGCAGGGAAATATCACAGGCATGTCTCAGAGGTCAGTTTCTCTTGGAGGGGCAATCTAGACATGTGGAAAAATCATTACATTTTATTAATGTGTAGTTTTACTCTTCCCATTGCATCTTTCAAGTATGATTCCTCTGAATCAGACATGAAAGATGATAAGAAAGGCACCTCCCTGAACAGAGCTGCCCATTTTCATCTTGTTTAGCTGAAGGGTCTTGCTTCAGCTGAAGGGATGCTCTAAGCTTCTTTTGCGCTCTTCATTATCAAGGTGTTGAAACATTTACAATACGTTTCAAATGGCAAATGTCACCTACTCACCGTCAATTTTTATTTTCTGCTTGGCCTGACCAGACACAGGAACCAGCAGAAACTTCAGATATTGTTTCTCTGTTTCCCTTCTCTCAAGACTTTCACTGCTCTGAGAAGGCTGTTTTTCATAAGCAAACCTTAAGGCATTCTATCACCTCTTTAGTTTTAATTTTTTTGTCTGTCTTAATGTTGATGCAAGTTGCACGTAGAGAAATGTTTGGGATTTTTATTTTTTATCTCAAATTAGAAATATGTGTCTTGAGCAGAGTTGGTGTGAATTGTATGAAAAACAAACAAACAAACAAACAAAAATTAAAAAAAATGTTGCTTTATGACGTAATAAGATGTCCAAACTCTGAGGAAATAACTTCTTTTTTAAAACGTCTAAGATGAATACTGATTTGAAGGCCCAGTCTCAATTTAAAATCATGCCCCAGTTTGAATGTCTTTTAAGCCATTATTAAAAGCAATATCTTAACATCAGCAATACTGAATTATAAATGGTTAGACAAACAGGATTTTCCACATTAATTTGTTTCTTTTACAAAGTACCATTTTGGATGTTGGTTAATTTCCCCTGTTACTTTTAAGGGTTTTCATTAGACAAAGAGGAAAAAAAAGAGTTTAAGAAAATTGATTGCATGAAATAGAAAGGAATATGCAATAGGCAGAAAATGAGAGATGGGTACAATGGGCTGAAGGAATTATATTGCTCTTAAACAGATCTGTAAAGGGACCTGAGGTTTGCCTAATCATTCTGTACACCACCAACCCCCCAGCAGATATATATATATATGTATCGGAGAGTGGTATGCATGTTACATAAAGTACATACATATGGTGGTATATATAGTACATATACCTAAAACAAAACATCCGCAGTACTATATCACTATTATCATATATCATGGAACAGCTAACATTTCCCGGGGAACATGAGACTGGAAAAGGAAGTCATATAAGATAAAAAAGTTGGAACAATATCAGCTCTTCATATTGGTATTCAAATCGTGGTGTTGCACATGCCTCCTCCCTGCGTAGCACTATGCCTGTCAGTAGTACTGCTTGGGCAACCAGGGACTGCTCCTTCTGAGCAGGGACAGATTAGTCTCTTGGTGTGCTGTGAAATCACTGGCTACGGAGGCATGGCACCAGGGCGCAGGCTCTCATCCTGTGTCCCGGTGCCCGCCTCTAACAGTGCACGTGCGTGCATGGCAGCTTGGATGATGTGCACCTCTCACTCAGTGTGAAAGCACCTGACTACCGTGTCTGCCCTGAAAGTCAGTGTGTGCTGACCTGGTGCTGTAAAACCTGCACACAAATAGCATCCCTGGGATTGCCAGGGCAATTAGTCTGTGCCAGGGACATCCACAGGCATCTCTTCGAAGCTACTTCTTTGCACCCAGAAATGATTTCCAGGTGAAAAACAATTCCAAAACAGTTAGCCGGAGGAAATTAGGGTTGAAGTGGCCCTTTGAGTCAGAAAATATTGCCTTCTCTTTGTTTCTAAAAAAACTCATGGACCAAGTCATCTCAAACCACAAATACCTGCAGCTTTGTTTTGTGATATAATTAATATGTTCAATAGTGAGACCAAGGGAAGCTTTTTGAAATGCACAGCATAAAAAGCCTGTCTTTCATTTCCATCAGCAAACATACCTTTTTTTTCAAGAACCACTAATTTTTTGGGGACTTCCCAAATGCTTAGGGCAGCCTGAGCTTGGGTACCTTGTTAAATTGTGTATATCAGTAACAAATCGTTACTTGGCTGTGTTGTGAGCCAGGTTACGAACAAAGGTGCATATGAAGTATTTGACATTGTGATGGCAACAACCTATATATATATATATATATATATACATACTTTTCCTGAGAGCCAGTCCCACCTTGTGACTGGATGGAAAATGGTAGTGGTAATGTTCATTTATGGTTTCTTAGACTTTAATATCAGGGGAGCAATCTGCAGAACTAGAAAAAGGCAAGGTGTCTTGTCAGGACGTATCATTTCCCGAAGGATGGAGATACTGGAACAAATACCATCCTAGTTCCTGCTATTTCTGAACCGCAGCGTGCTTTGCTGTGGGAAACCTGCTCGCAAGGAGCCTGGGGGAAGAACTGAGATGAAGGCCAACGAGGGAGGCAGCGGAGAGCCCTGTTTTGTAGGGTGAAGGCCAGAGGAGACTAGCAGGGTGCTGGGGAGGCTGGCAGGTGGGCTGGGAAAGGAGGAGCAGGCGAAGGCATCACTGCCACCCTTCCCTTCGCCCGAGCACTTGAATTTTTCCCCCCCAAAGAGCTATTTTTCAGTGTCACATGGCTTAGGTGAAACTTTCCTTGAAGTCCTTCAGTCAAGTCAGCCTGCGGCGCCAGAGCAAACGGGAGCCCAGAAGCCGAAGCACACAGAGAAAACCCATCCCGAGGGCACGTTTTCCCCCCAAAAGCCCTGAATTTTTGGCGGGCGGGAGAAAGGGGTGTCCAAGGCATCGGTGCGCGGGAAACGGGGCTGCAGATGCAGGCTGAGCTGAAGGATAGAGCGGGAGAGGAGGGAGAGGGAGGAAGCGCGACCCGAGGCGGAGGGGCCGCTCCGGGGGGGCCCGCCGTCGCCCCGCGCTGCCTCCTGGCTGTGGGCGGGGTGTCGCCGCCCTTGGGCCGCCGCCGGGGCGGGCCGGGCCGGGCCGGG